>SNVD02014566.1:600000-907276 GCA_013180625.2 Boswellia sacra
AGCCTCAGCTTAGGTTTCAACAGAATTATTGGCTTTGTGCCGATTAGCTGGTAATATTGCATAGACTTTTAGTGCTGTTAAGTACCACTAGGCAATATAATATTATCTTGGGCAAATATTATTTTCTGGGTTTGTATCAGCTTTTTTTTTTTTTTTTTCCCTTCTGATTTGTATAGAGGCAAAAGGCAATCCCAAAATGATGTTCAAAGTCGGCTGAAAGAGAAGCTGAATATCTCAATGTATTAGGTAGAAAGACAGAAAAGAGGAAAGATGAAGCAAGTAATTAACAACTACACTGTCGTGGTGTTAGTTGTTGACAACATTAAACAAATATTAGGGACGAAGGAGATGTGACTTTCATCTCAATCAGAGTCTATAAGCTCTCTATTTAATACGCAACCTGCTCAAATGCCCTTCGCTACTTCATCTCTTGCCCTTAATTTTTCTTAGTCATGGCCATGGCAACTGCTCTTCTCATTCTTCTTCTAGCCACTCCTGCCGTCTATGCCACGGAATACACTGTTGGCGACAGCAGTGGCTGGACACAAAGTTATGATTATACAACTTGGGCTTCTGGGAAAACATTTAGTGTTGGTGACACTCTCGGTAAGTTGTTCATTTTGAGTTGTTTCGATTATATATCTTGAATCATGCGTTATCATTATAAACAGAAGTTAACAGGGAAATTCTTTAAAAAATTACAGTTTTCACTTACGGTGGCAGCCACTCAGTGGACGTGGTAAGCAAAAGTGATTATGAAAATTGTGCAACCAGCAACGCCCTTGAAAGTTACAGTGATGGAAACACAAAATACAACCTAACAAAAACTGGTCCAATCTACTTCATATGCCCCTCGTTAGGTCATTGCAGCGGTGGCATGAAGCTTGCAGTAACTGTTTCAGGATCATCCGGCACCACCCCAAGTCCTCCTTCCAGTTCAGATACACCTCCAGGCTCTCCACCCTCCACCACCACCCCTTCCTCTGACGCTTCACCACCACCTCCATCATCCAGCGCAGCTTCTGCTACTTTATGTAATATGATGCTTGTGATTATTTCACTGCTTGGATTTGCATTTATGGGCTAGCTAGGCGAGAGGCAGTGCTATGTTTATTGTTTACATTGTTCTTTTGTGAGAATTGTGTGATTTTTTTTTTTTATTTGAATGAGAGATATTTAGATTTGTATTTAATATGATCATGTGAATAATAATATTCTCATCTGGTAACTTCAATAACCAGTGCACGATCTTGAATTTCTTTTAGAAGGAACAAATCAATACGGTTAAAGAAACAACAAAGAATTCCTTGCATTTAAAAGATTTGCATAATCAATCGAAAAAAAAAAAAAAAAAAAAACAGAGCCAAGTGAATTACATACAACCTTAGTAAAAGTGTAATCTTATACAAGCTCAACCTAGCAATGTCAACTTTTGGGTTTGGTTTAGATGGGTAAGGCGGGTCCCAACTCTAACTTGAATACGCCTAATCGGCCCCAAAGGGTCAAATCGTCACTTTATTTTCAAAGATGGCTGGTTATGGATTAATAATTTAAAGAGTAATACTACTTGCATAACCGAATATATATAATTTAAGGTGACATAAATTCATGAATGGATAAAAAATAAAAAAAATTAAATATTTTTAATGAATAAAGTAGAATTCACTTATTAGTAATTTTATGATATATCATCGTTATATCATCGTTTAATTTGATTGTATATTAAAACTGTTAACAAAAATTATAGTATTTGTGTACCTAATCATCATGTCATGCATTTTTATGAAAACTAGGGCACAACAATTTTGAAAAAAAAAGATTAAATTTGTGTTTAGACACAGGGAAAGCTACTTTTAGCATTCCTTATATAATAAAAATAATTAATATTTAGTAAGAATAGTTAACAAAAACTCTCATTTTCCTTAATATATATAACTAATATTTAGTAAGAGTAGTTATAAGAACTAGAATTCCAACTATAGTGATTAATACTAACATAATAGAGGTAAGTGGATCAATAAAGTATCCGAATTCGAAAGAAAAATCATTATTGATGGTCTAAGACCACACGTATTGATAGATAGAACTTCTATGTATTTGATGAAGAGCTATATCAACAAAAACTCTTATTTTCCGTAATATTTAATAAGAGTATCCCAAATTAAATTCACTCTATTTATTAAATTTTAACCAATTATATAATTTTTTATCTAAACACTAAATTATCTATTTTTCTTTATTTTTGTCCCCCTTTTAAACACTAAAACTAAGAAAGATTTGATTGATTATTTTGTTAATTAATATGAATTTAAATAAATCAATAATACAAATAAAAACAATTGATTAAAGTTAAAATCTTTAAAAAAAAATTGTTATGTGTTTTGGATATTAGTATTTAAACTTACGAAATGCAAACGAACAAAAAAAGTTGAAAAAAATAAAACATCACCAATATTAAATTAAAGATAATAATATAATTATATAAAAACCCATGTGAAAAAAAGGACCACTCTTGGGCTTGTAGTGGAAATACTGGGCCTCAAATGGGCTTTATCTAGTCTAACTCGACCCGTAATCTCCAAGTCTCAACCCTTTACGGATACAGCCTATGCTATGAGAAAGCAATCGATTTTCTGCACTTCTTTTTAAATCACAGACGGGGAAGAGAAGAGAAGAGAAGAGAAGATGGCAGGAGAAGAAGATGGAGAGTTTTATCTTCGGTACTACGTGGGACACAAAGGGAAGTTCGGTCACGAGTTCTTGGAGTTCGAGTTCCGGCCAGATGGCAAGCTTCGATACGCCAACAATTCCAACTACAAAAACGATACTATGATACGCAAAGAGGTGTTCCTCACCCCCGCTGTCCTCCGCGAGTGCCGCCGCATCATCGCCGAGAGCGAGGTTGCATTCCATTCTCTCTCCTAGACTCTCTCTGCTCTTTAATTACTTTTATCTTTTCACTTTGGATGAATATCTAGGGTTTTAGACTTAAAAACGGTGTCGTTACGTTCTTCAGATAATGAAGGAAGACGATAACAACTGGCCAGAACCTGATCGTGTTGGACGGCAGGAGCTGGAGATTGTGATGGGCAATGAGCATATCTCATTCACAACTTCGAAGATAGGGTCACTTGTTGATGTCCAGAGCAGTAAGGATCCTGAAGGGCTTCGCATATTTTACTATCTTGTTCAGGTCAGCTCTTTAATTATTAGCTGCTCTGTATTGTGTTTTAGTTTCCAAGTAAGGTTTGAAGTTTCATTTTCTTTGAATGCCTCATTCGTATGTTGAATACACATTGTTGTATTCTTAATTATTTTCCTCCAGTTATTGAAGGATAGCTTCACTATATCCATTTATAGTTATTCTTTGGATGAGTAAAATGTGCCCATCCATTAAATTTCAAAACTCTCGTAATAGTTGTCTTAATACTTGCACTATATGATCGGTTGAGGGGTTTTTTTTTTTGTTTTTCGGTAAACTTCTTTAGATGTCCATCCTTTGCTAGAGTTGTTACCGATTATTGAATGCATCTTCTATCTGTTGAACTGATTAATTTTGTTTGGGGCTGTCTCAGTATGTGAGTTGTATATATAGACATAGAGAACTGGAGTATGGAATAACCAATATGAAAAGAAACGCTTGGGATATTTTTGTTGGATGACTAAATTATTATTGGTGCTTCTTTTTTTTTTTTTTCCTTATATCTTTCTCCCTCATTTTCTCTGTGATTTCCATTCTATTTTGGTTTTCAAATGATAAAGTTCCTCATGTGGGAGGCTTCAGTTTCAATATTGTTATATAGGTTGTTTAAATAGGTAATTGATTTTTTCTTAACATTGGCTTTTGTGATTAAATCGAGCCATTATTGAGAAAGCCTAGCGTTTTTTGTACTTTTGAGGGAATAATAAAAGAGTGTCAACAGAGTATTTAGTAGAAAAATTATACCGTTTCATTTTCATCTGACTCTGAATATGCTGTTACGCATTCTGAAAATTTCAACTCTCAAATTATTAGTTCTTAAAAAAAGAAATGGTAATGCTGTTTTTATCTATTTGTCTATTATTTTCTTTGTACATGGCAATGTTAAATATTACCAATCCATCAGGAAGGTAGCTCTGAAATTTTCCTTCTTGCATTAGGTGCCCTGTACTCGTTCTTATTGCAATTTTTTGTGGTTTCAGGACTTGAAGTGCTTTGTGTTCTCTCTCATCTCACTCCACTTTAAGATCAAGCCCATATAAAAGCATCATGGCTTCTGTTGTACAACGTCTATTTCAGGGTATTGTGTTTGTTTTTGGATCAGCTGCTTCTTTAGCTTGTAGGATTTGCCATTTGACCTTTTTTTTGCATTTTTTATTATCTGGGTCTGTGTGTGGTTTATGTGAGTTCATGTGGATCTGCAATGGTTGGGTGAATGGAAGTTACTCTCTGCTATGAAGGCTTCAGATCTTATGAATGCAAAATTTTTTCCCCTCTGTCTCTGCCCTGTACGTTGGGATAAATGAAAATTTTAACTTGCTTCCTGCATTTCTAATGCTCATTTCTGAAATTTAATTAGTTTGGGTGAAACTGTAACAGAATGACTGTGATTGTTTTCTTGTATTTACTGGGAAAATCACTATAAGTTAAAAATTGTTGGAATTTGAAGACATTGGTTTCTTTTCTAGTTTAATGAACTTAATTATAAAGGCAACTCTGTGACATTTGCCAAGTCAACAAAAAAGGTCTCAAACTTTGACAGAAAAGTGATGTTCTTTAAATTTATAACGTTAGTACTGCCAATCATTGTCTTTAACTAAAATCTCATTTGTTATTAGGGATATGCTATGTCGCTGGAGCTCTCTCACAGCTCTGCAACTAAATAACAATTTGCATTAGGAGGCAAAAGGTCATGTGAATCATGAAACTTTTGACTTGGCATTAGGACCCTGAAATTGATTCAGGGTATCTGAGTCATAAAAATATTGAATTGGTTTACATGCACGGTGCTTGTGCTCTTTTATAAGATTTTCCAAATAATAAGTGTTGAAGTACATGAATGATTCCGAAAATAATTAGTTGAAGTGGCAGAATAAAAACTCATTCATTATTAGGAACCATTGGTTGAATCCAATATTCACACATTTGCTTTCCCCAGTCAATGCAGCTACTATTAGTTTGAGTGAGAATATCACACATGACGTAATGGGGATTTCTTTCACTCTTATATGTCACATTCTTCTTGGACCTATTTTCTAAGCCTTGTTCTATTTGTTGTTAGCCTTGTCCAATTTGTTGTCTCTAGAATGTATGTCGGTAGATGGTTAGAAGATGTAGCTTATTACAGTAGTTAGTAGTTGAGAGTTGCCATCGGCAAGACTTTTTTTTAATCCTATAAAAAGGAAGATCCCTAACAGCTTTATCCAAGCCAATCAAAGTCAAGAAATTCTCTGTTTTCTTGTTCTCTTTTGTAAACTATTCTTGAGCTGGAAAGTCCTCACTCTCTTGCCTCAATTATTTTGCAGTCTAGACTAGTGGAACCAACATTATGAAATTGAGTGAAGTTTATAGTAACATTTGAAGCCGTTCTAAATTTTAATCAGGATGATGAAGAGAGTATTAGTTGGTATCGTGCTTGTATTAATTTGTTCTGCTAGTTGTTCCTCCGAACAAGGTAATCCTCATTCCCAGTGCCATACCTTTTCCTATTGTTATTCACAAGGTGGCTTAGTATCATCAACGGTTTCCAAACAGTCATTCAAAGTGCCCCAACTTGCCAACATCGGTTCATTGACAGAATGTTTAAAAGATGTTTTTGGTCTTCCAAGTTGTTTGCAAGACATTTTTCTCTCCCTATTGAGCTTGCATATCTCCCTCAAGGAAAATTGTTGCCATGCTATTCTACACCTCGATGAAGATTGCTTTGCAAGCTTGTTTTCTGGCTTCAGCAATGCAACATTTGGTGCTATAGTGAAGCAATACTGTGCTAGCAGCCTTGCTCCTGCCCCTCCTCCTGCTTTACCAATCCCAAAAGCTTGATCACATCATAACTTTGTTGCTTTCATTAGTTTCTGTAGCTTTTTTTTTTTTTTTTTGTTCTCTCTCTCTCTCTCTCTCTCTCTTAAAATGAAACACTTGTTGGATATATATTTTAATAAATAAAAGCGTGTTTTTGAAAAAATAAATAAAAGGTGTTTTACAGGAAGCATTCGAGTATCTTCCCGAAAAGGCCATTACTAATTCCACTCGAATGATTTATCATGCTGAAAACTAACTTTAATAATTTAACTCAAGTGGCTTTTAAGTGCTGAATTCATTCTGATCGATTCTTGGACAAGAGAGGTTCAACTTGAGAGAAATAATACGCTTGGTTGATAATTTCGTGAGCAGAAAAGGAAAAGGTAATGGAGCAAATCTTGCACTGGGGCATCAGACACTCGTTTGTCAAAATTTTCTTAATCTAATGAGTCATGAATATACAAGTGCAAATGAAAAATTAATCTGAAAAGTTTATAAAGGCAGTGGATCAGACCACCTTCTCTTTACCTCAGATTTCCATCGGACTTCCCTGAGCTTGCCATCTGTACCATAATCCCTTTCCATAACAAGATTGATTCCCTCATCTGAATACCATCCAACTCCAATACAAAGAATGCCATCCTTGTCAACGTCCACATAACCTGTCACGCCTCCCGGCAGCCAAAGAACGGTCACATCCTGCATATCTAGCATCTCTTCCTCCCCAAAGTAGACTGAACTCTCAGGCAAGCTCCTCTTTTTCAAGGTTTCTGTGCAAAGATACACATATGGACTGCCATTGCTTTCTAGTGTCACCATCTCGTCACCAAACACTGGAGTAGCACTCACCTCAAACACTTTCCAGGACCCAGTAAGTTCTGATGGCTGTGTCCGCTTCCGCTGAGAAAATGGCTTTATATCCAACTCCAAATCACTGTTATAACATAATATCCACAAACTTGATTTTACTAAGAGATAGGAAGTAAGGTGATCAAAGTTTACAATTAGACGAAATAGACCATCTTAGTTCAAAGGCCATTTCAGATGGGTTTGCAGCATAAAATTACCTTTCATCAGGAAGATTTGCAGGGCTGACCCATTGTTCTTCATAAACAGCAACCCTCATTATCTGTATGTCTGAACCCCCATTACTGAACTCAATGGTATGAACAATACGGAGTCTTTTGTGGCAACCTTTAACCAAACACTGAGCAGGAAAAAAACATTCATTAGTTAACGAGTTTCTTCTTTTAAGAAATTGAACGTGCGCTTCATACTTCCTCTAATTCAACCTCACTGAAATGTATTCTAACATGATTTTACACACCTTTTATATGACCAAAGAAAAGACCGATTAATTTAGGATACCGGGCACCAATCAGTTATCATCTAGTTCAGTTCAAGAAACATACATTTTTTTCTGTCCGTTAAGCATCTCACAATTCTGTAATCGGTGTAGAACTAGCTCAACCAGAGCCAAGTCAATAAAATGAAGAAACACAAAGGTTGCAGTATGTGGATGTAAATATTGCTCCTCTAGCAATCTCAATCACAAGAACAATTAAAATGGATAACATTTAGAATGTCCGAGTACTAGTATGACAAGCTAAACTTACTTGCTCAAACTTGAAAGTAGGAGAGAGGTAATAATTCGAATCATCAACTTGACCAACTGGAATATCAACTGGACCCCTAGAATATGATCCATCCTGCCAATCAATCGCTTAAATTAGAATCCAAAATCATGGAAATTACGCAAAAGTGAAATTTAATTCTTAAGGGAGAAATCCTAATTTGAAAAGGTATGGTATTCTCTGATCACCCAGGATAGGAATTTAAACATTCCCATGCTGATTAAAGTACCACAGAACATTTTCAGCTTTTCCTGCTTCTTTATATAGGTAACAAATCACTGATACTGACTGGATTATAATCATACCTCAAAGTAAACAAGACCAGGTTCATTGCCCATGACATCTTCTTCCATGACATCACTTCTTTCAAAGTTAAAAGACTCAAAACTAGGCAAAACATGATTTATTCCACTTTCATTATTTATTTCCTTTGCAGGTAAAGATACTTTCCCTGTCTTCAATTCGTCTTTACTTTTTCTGCTGCCTCCACCAATTTCCCCATGAGGGTTCAAAGTCACCCACTTTATTTTCCTCCGAATTTGAGACGTCTGCCCTCCAGAAGATGATGGCAGTGGCACTGCCTCGACACGAGATAGAGTGTAGCAATCATATAAATTTTCATTTTTGTTTCCAACTTCAATTGGTTCCATTTCAGCAGTGATGGGTGAATACACCGCTCCAACCCCCTTCCATCTCCCACTCACACTACTAGCAAAAGTATTCCATGCAGGTTTTATTACAGGTTCCTGAAAAAGAGTAAAAATGTACATATCACATTATCACTCTCTTAGTTAGCAACTAAAGTTCTAATTTTCAAAACCACATATGTGATTACATACAGTTACAGCAATATAAAAATAAAAAATAAAAAAAGTCCATTGGAATTTTAGTTTGTTTATCTTTTTAAAATTATAATACTTTTAAATCAATATCAAATTTTAAAAAATTTAAAACCAACTAAATATTCTTTCCGAATTTTAAAAATAAAATCTCAAAATATACGAAAAAAAATTCTCTTAATTTTCAAGAACTAAACATAACATTTCTACTGAGTCAATCCATAACTAATACGAAACGAATTATTAAACATATCCTAAAATTCTCTAGCCTTTACTTTACCTGAGTTTGAAGAACAGTTTCAACTTCCATTAACATGGCACCAGATACCAATACTTGACCCCCCTTATTTCTCTTCCCTCCAACCACTCTCCTCCCTTTTTTCCTCCTCTGTTGGATTCTTCTCCCCGGCTCTTTCGCTTTCTCCATTTCATTGTCAATGCTCCACACATTTTCCTTCTTGCCCTTCGCTTCCACTCTCTCTTTGTTCCGCTTTTGATTATGATTCTCATTCTGATTCTGTTGGCGGGCCTTGTTGTGGCTCTGCGTTATCCACAGCTTCTTGAATTTCGAGTACCCAGTAGCTGGTGATGAGTAGAGAGTTAGAGTGCGTTGAAACCCTAGTTTAATGTGAAACCCTAGTTTGACTGAGCTGTTCGCATGGACACATGTTGCAGGCTGCATTTTTTTTTTTTTTTCACTTTCAGAATTTGGATAGAGATACCGTTGCAGACATCTCAATTGATCCCCAATTTCGGCGTTGAAACTCTTTCTCCATTCCGTAAATACCCTGAAAGTCTTCTTTAATGATAAATGGGTAATTCTCGCAATCGGGAATCTGTGGGCTTTGTAGCCCAAAGCGGTCCATTAATTGGACTAGTAAATGGGTGGGCTTTTTCAGACAGAGTCCATTCTGACTACTGCTTATGGGCTTAAACACCATGGGGTAGGCAAGCAATCCCAATGCCCAAGTCGAGTGCTGACAGCTCTAAGGCAATTGACAAGTGCGTAGTGGCCACTCATCTGGTAGTGGGCACACAATCACAATGATCTCACTATCCTTTTTCGTGATTTACAAAGCTTTGGTGATTAACCAAACACGGCCACCCACTCAACAACTTCAATTAGTGGAACAAACTACTAAACAAGCTTTTTGGCGCAGATAATAATGGTTGCTGAAAAGCCACACAAACTTTCTTTGGTTTGTTCCCTCCCATGCCAAGCCCCTTTCGTCACATCCTTTTAAAAATCTTCCACGTTCGTTTCAGATCTATCATGACATTGATTATTTCTCCCTGAGTGCCTATATTAAACATAATAGTAGCAAGATTTTACTAGTCAGTAGATAAGATCGTAAAATTTTGAAAAAATAAAATGTCTCAACTTTAAGAGTAAATTATAAAAATAATTATACCTCTGAAAATTTGAATTTCATAACCTTTGTTGAGTATAAAATACTTTTTTCGAATATCGAACACCATCGGATGAACCGTTAGACATGAACAAAGCTAGAAATTATTTCTAAAGAGGGCAAGATTGAACAATAACAAAAGAATATAAATAAAATATAGTTGTAAATTTAGAAAGTTTATAATATTTTTAGTCAATATTTTTTGGGATATAAATTAATATTTATAATATTAATTTTAAGTTCTAATTACAAGAGAAATGATAAAATAAAACAATTAAAAATATAATTAAATAAAATTTTAAACTTATTAATTCAAAAGGATCTTATGTTTTTTAAAATAAAAATAAAAATAATAGAGACAAAACAAATTAACGAGTGATGATGGAGGAAATATAAAAAAAAAAATTTGTTTGACAAATAAGATGTAAATAGAAATATATATACGCATATATATTTATAACGATATACATTTTTAATAATTGAAAAAAATTATAAGTTTTTAATTTTTTTTCCTTTGGACCAGGAGGGGCAATTGCCCCTATTGGACCTATGTTGACTCCATCCTCGCCGTCAGACATTGTCGAATATTATCGGATACTGACAAATATGATTATAATATACAAATTTTTAAAAAGAGGGTTATTTTTAATACCTCTCTAAAATAGAGGTATTTTTGCAAATTTCCCTGTGAAATCCATGGAGGATCAAAATCGGATGCAGTAAAATGAATGTAAATATACTATGATCCGACAAGGGTCTTGATCAACTAGAGATTCCACGTTCGAGTTAGATAGGATTAGGATCAGCAAGTAAGAGAAATATCAATATATATATAGTCGTTGGTAGGCACAAGCACAAGTGCACAACATGCTAGGCACATCTTTATTTGACTGCATCTACACTTAATCACAAGCTTTCTTTGATCAATTTTTCACTTTGTTATATAGCTGTACCCCAAAAATATTATTTGGTGTATAAAATTAAAATCATGTCCAACTTCCGATAACTGTCGAAAATTAAAAATTAAAAAAAAAATCGAGCCTTCTTGGATTACCAAACCGAACCCACCTGAAATAGTTTATTACATTTTAGTTTACTCAGGTGTGAGATCCGATTTCTATTAAAAAAAATTATTTTTACGCACTAAAGTTATGTGTGTTTCCGGTCGGCGATCGCCCAAGTCCCGGATTGGTCACGGCTTCTTTGTCATCGGATGCCGACCTCGATCACAATTATTATTATGTAATGTACTCTTTCAATTGGTCTTATAAAGTCAATAATAGGCAGTTAGGTTCGTTAGATTGGAATTAATAAAATATTGTGTATATAAGATCATTTACAAACTCGCAGGATTTATGTAATTCGGAGAAACGTTTATGATCGTAGGTGATGTTATCGTAAATACGGTGTATTTAGATATATTAAATATAAAAATTATATGTATAACTTTTATTTACTTATTTATAATTTTATAATTTTTATAACAATTTTTTTATATCGATATATCATATATACTGTAACTAAATCACGTAATTGTATATATTTATATTTTAAGAGCATTTTATAGTAGGATATGTTGATTCAACTATTAAGTTTCGATTTGATAAGTAGGTCCATAAGAAATTGAAATAAAAAATTTAAAAATAAGAAAAAATTTATGAACCTACACCACAAGAAACTAGATAGCTTTGAGTGCGGGGCAATTATAAGCGACACATCCCTGCAATAATTAATGTATTTTCTTCTTTTAAAAAGTTTGATAACTTTATGAAAAATATATATATTTTTATTTTTATTTTTTTGTGATTTAGAGTGTGTATATCAGGGACCAAAGATGCTAATCAAACAAGGTTATTAAAATAGCGATAAGTTGACCACTAACAGCACTCAATGGAATCACATCTCTCGTTTAAAATCACAATAATATAAATAACGAAAAAATATAAGCTTGTCAATCTCTCAAATCTTTCCGTATTTCAGTTCTCGTTCATATACTGTATGGTGTCATTAGAATAGGATTTGAAAATATAAAAACAGACACATTATGAGTTGCTATTATGGGTAAGTATTGAAGATTAAGTTTGTGCAATATCGATACAATTAGAACTCTAAACGAGGTTTTATTGGGACTGTGACATTTTTGTCTACCCAAAACGAAATATGTCTATCTCATCACATAGGTAGGGTGGGGTGTGCTTGGTTGGAAAGAAAATCATGGACTGCTATTGCTTTACCTAACAGTGTCCCATTTCTCTTTCACTAAACCAAACCTTTAATTACTTTCCAATTCATTGCAAAAAGGTGACACATGACCAAACTCTTGCTCTACTACCTTTACTTAAAAAAGAGATAGCCATGGCGCTGGACCGCCGGTGATGGTGGCCTGTTACGAATAAAACTTTTCTCTTTGCCAAAGTTTATGCATTTCTAGTTTTGTTGAAGTTATGTCTAAATAGGGATTATGACTTTATCTCACATCTCTTATAAGAGGAATAACTACTCTTCTTTCTAAACAAATAAGGAACTTTTTAAGGATAAAACGTGTGAGTTCTGACCTAAAACGGATAATGCCTTGTGAAGACACAAACATCATAAAATTCATACATCAACAATTTTTATTTTGATTATTATCTTCACTATTAAATAGATTCGTTATTAAATAGATTCGTTTCATAACATCCGCCCACTAGTCCCTTGGGACATTGGCCTTATTGATAAATACTAAATTTCTCATTAATTACAAAGTCTCTCGTTCAACCACCATGAAATTTAGTTTAAAGTAAGTTTCTAATGGAAAAAAAAAAAACAAAAAATGTCGAATACATCATATTACAATTACTATTATTATATATGTGGGTAAACTTTTTTAACACAAAATTTTAGTTATTTATTTTATCTGATCTAATAATAACAATTGAGATTATCGATAAAAGTACATTGTTATTATTAGGATAAGTTTATACATATTCTTTAGGAAGTGAGATTGTTGCAATTATAATTGAATTGGTCACTACAAATTAGAGATTAGTTCCTATATAATCTCTAAAGTAAGTGGTGGTTAGTAGTGGTCCTATTTTCATGGTTAAGTGGTTTGATGTAATATCTATATAAAAGTCATTTCATATTGTGTACTGTGTGGATTATTTCGTTAGTGGAATACTTCCATCATGGGGTGCTTCTATAATGAAGTACGTACTATTTCAGTTTGAATAAATCATCCAGTAATTCATCTCTGTTATGTACATCGTAACAAACTTCTGTTAAGTTATTCATAACATACGACATCAGAATTCTGCAAATTCATGCCAGAGTGTGTAACAGTGGTATCAGAGCTAGACCCAAGTGTCTGATGTGATGAGAGTGTTGAGTCTTACATTGGATGATCAAGGGAGAGTTTTGGGTATATTCAGAGCCATATGAGAGACTCATAAGAGGGGTTACTCTACAAATATGCAGAGCTTGAAGGGCAAAGGAGCCTCTGATTCCCAAGGAAATAGGAGGGGTCTTGATGGTCAAGGTTCATCAGGACAAAACCAAAGTCTATGGACATGTCAAAGGTTGAATCGTGATCATCTCAGTTTTGTTGCGTTATAATATTTGCAATAGCAACAACAATAGAACTCTGTATGTTCTGTTAAATTATCAACAACAGAAGGTCTTACGAGACTTGCAACAGAAAGTTATGGTGGTAGATCTTCTAACATTAGAGTCCCATTTTAAAGATTTGTGAAGATTATGTTGGTAGCAAACAACATCGAGATACTTCTGTAACAAGGAAGTCAGTGAAGTGGTTGAGAATATAAAAAAAAGGTCTTTAGTATTGTTATTCGGGATGGGGATTGGGCTTTTCCTAATGGTGGGCCGGTCCTTGGACGGGTTTGAGACTCTTTCAACATCCCACCTATGATAGGGGCTCTTGACCATATTGTTTGGAAGGGTCACACCTCTGGTATTTTCTCTATTAACTCAGTATGGGAATTATTACGGAGTAAACGATCAGTGAACTCCTTTTATCTTCTTCTACGGTTTCTTGGCCATGTTCCAAGGCACTCATTTATTCTTTAGCTTGCCTCATTGGGTCGTTTTCGTACTATGGATCGGCTACGGTGTCATGGCATGTTATCTTCTTCGGGCTGTGTTCTTTGTGCTTCATCAAATGAGAGTCACGATCATATTTTCTTTAACTGTCCTTTCTCGTCTTCTGTATGGGGAGAGATTTCAGCTAAGACCCTCATTATTTGGCCATCTTTTGGTTGGCTCTCTCTACTTTATTGGGCTTATGTTCATCTTCAGGATAGGAAGAATTTTGGACATATCCTTGCACGTTTGGTCTTTTATGCTATAGTTTATTTTTTATGGTATGAGAGGAATGATCGTGTGTATCAACAACGTCATTGGACTCGTCGTCAGGTGATTGACGAGATTTTTGCTTTGGTTCGCTATCGGCTTCTAACCATTGAGGCCAAGTATGTGATCACTCCTCGGCTTCGTACCATATGGGAACTTCATCGTTAGTTCATTTTTTGAATTTTATTTTGTTTAATTGGGCGATTGCACCCTTTTGTTTTTGTTGTTTATGGTGATTATAGCTTCGTTGAGGCTGGTTTTGGGCCTATGCGCCATCTTCTGTTTTGTTTGGGGCCTTCAGCTCTATGTTCCGTTTGTTTGTTTGAGGCCTTTGGGCTTTGTTATTTCCTTTTGGACTTGTGAATACTAGGTACTCTTCTTGGGGTATACCCCTCATATTTTATACCTTCTTTTTTCTTTTTATGTGAATAGTAATTTTTTCAAAAAAAAAGTTTAATAAGACAGTCCATGGAGTATGGCACAGTTAGATATTTGACAGTAAAGGTGAAATTACTGTGATGAATCTGATAACCAGTTTCTGTTAGATAATCTGCAAGAGTGACAGATCAATGAGACAGTCAAGTGATGTACAAAGTGAGGTTAAAGGAGTTAGCCGGAGATAGATCAAGGAAAGAGATGCGTTCTCTTCAACGTGTGGTTATATAGATTAGCTATGGGTTGAACTTAAGCCAAAGTCTTTTGCAGATGCAATAATTAGTCGTGAAAGTGGATACTGCAGGCTGCAATGGGAAATAAGACTTGAGAGTTGGTTGAGAATACTCAAGAAGAAATCACGTTTTTGCATGGCAAAGGTGGCATTGGTCTATTTTACAAAATGAAACAGAAATCTGTTTTACAGATAATAATTAATGTTGGAGTATTCAATTTGAAAGAGATTATGCATATATTTGTTAAAATGAATTTTTGAAAATGTTCAGTTTAAGGGATAAAATGTTATGATAAGTTTAGACCTATTCTTTAGAAAGTGTGGTTGTTACAATTATAATTGAATTGGTTACTACAAATTAGGGTTTAATTTCTATATAATCTTTCGAGTAAGTGGTGCTCAGTAGTGATCCTATATTAATAGTTAAGTAGTTTGATGTAATATCTATATAAAAGTCATTTCACATTGTGTACTGTATAGATTATTTTCTTAGTAGAATACTTCTATCATAGGGTGCTTCTATAATGAAGTATGTATTATTTCAATTTGAATAAATCATCTAATTATTTATCTCTGTTCTGTTAAGTTATTCATAATATTAGACACCAAAATTATACAAATTTGTATCAGAATATCTAATAATTATTACTGTTAAAACACACACACGCCCTCATGTTATGAACGGTCTAAATCAAAAGTGACATTACTTTTTATTTTTTTCTCTCTTGTTAACAAAAGCATGAGTGTGTATTCAAAAGTTACGTGCGGATGCAGAACTTTAATAAATGGATTGAGAGGATCGGGAGACCATTGCGTGTCGTGTGGACCTATGCTCTAATTTGGAGGTATTTATCGTAAGTACAAATGATGTTACCATGGGGTGGGTCGCATATCAATGAACTATACCCATCATGCCACGCTCCATGCCCCTCAACATCCCATGTGACCTTTTTCTCTCTTTTATTCGCAAACTCAACCCAATTCCGACCTTTTTCTTTTTTCTGTCTTGTTACATCGAAATCGTATTCGTAATATAAAGTTATAATAATATTAGACTTATAATTTAAATATAATTTAAAATTTATAATCTAATATGATAGTTTAAATGATAAAATTTTATTAGAGATATAACTTCTTTTGTTTATTGTTATCTTTTTCTTTTAAATGAATTTTTCTCGTATAAATTATCACATCAGATCGTAGAATTTTTATAATATTTAAGTATTAAGTTTAATACTACTATAAAATTATTGTATGTTAGATGAAGAAGATTGCTCACCATTTATCTAAATAACTTACATAAGGACATCAACCACTAACTTCACTTATTTGGAAGCTGATAATGGGTGTTTGGCAAGTTTTTAACAATTGTTTGATTATTTAGTAGAGTTCAAGTCATTTGAATGAAAATTACAAGTCAATGTGAGTTATATACGACCTGTTCAATAAGAGATTTTGTAAGTTAAAAAAATATTTTGTAAGATACTAGATAAATATACAAATTATTATTCAGTTTATCCAATAAAATGTGTGATCATACTTGATACGTTTGACATGGTGTTTGACCACGATCTTATATAAACAATTTGTTAAAAGAAATTATTTTATTTTATTTGTTTATTTTTAAATAGAATTTAATTATATTTTCCAACAGTTCTCGAAACTTGCCAAAATTCATTGCAGTCCCAAAACTTAACCATTTTTCAACTACCCCCCAAATAATGTATTTGTACTTGAAATTACGAAATTAGCCGATAGTTCGTTAGCCTCAACCATTATCATCTTCATCATGGTTTTCCCAGCTTTCGGCCATTCTGATTAAAAAGTTAAAAGCACATCAAATGCATAGCCATCATTTTTGCAATACAAATACAAATACGATATAAGTCCGTTACACATATAAAATAAAATAAAATAAAATAAAATGAGAGTAAAAATGGAATGGATTATAAAAGATTGAAGAGCGTTACCTAATTAAAAGGCCTCTTTTCTTAAATTTGGATCCCCTCTGGCCCTCGGCCCTACCTTTTATCCCCGAAACAAACCCCACCAGCGCCACTGAACAAAACTTCACGCACAGAGAGAGAGAGAGAGAGAGATTGTGTTTTGTCTATGTAGCTTCCGATGGACTCCTCCTTTTAGATCTTGAAACCCTAGTTTAGTTTGCTTTATTTTGCAAAGATTCTCTATATGTTGCTCTCAAGATTCTTTCAAGAACCAGTACGTACGTGATCTATTTGAGCTTTCATTGATTAATTGAAATCGTTTTCTTTTGCTTCGGAACAAGTAGTAGTAGTTGTTGTAGTTGTAGTAGCAGCAGCGCTTTTCCTTGCTTGTTCTTCAATTTCGTGGAATCTTCAGCGTCAATTGCTGCTGCTGTTGATTCCGCTTTGACGCTGATTGACTCGAGTTCATTCCAGAAAGCGTTTCTACTGCAGCGCTGTAAATTCGATTTTATTAGTTGTGAGAGTTTTCTGATTTTATTAGCTGTTTGTGTTTTCAGTTAATGGATTGCTGAGGAGTTGTTGGTTTGGTGAAGTGGATAATATAGAAATAGAAGAAAGGAAAATAATAGATGGATGAGAGAGGAGGCTCATTTGTCGCTGTTAGGAGAATTTCTCAAGGTCTCGACCGTGGCAATACCTGCCATTCAACTTCAGGTACCTGGCTCTCTCTTTGACTTTCCGCATTTCTCACCTCACTATCATTTACCTCTTGTTTGCAAAATTTGGATCTGGAGCTTAACTCATTTGTGGTTAGCTTTGACTGTCACCGGAATTCTCGCTAACTTCATGTTTACGGAGATTCAAATATGTTGTGGTGCGTTGTAAATACAATTTCTACTTTGAGTTGAGTTTTACTTTTTTTTGTTTTGGGTACACTTACTGTGTTATCATTATCTTGCTACAGAATATAAGTAAATTTTGCAGAGCGTAAAATTTGACAGCTGCTGTGAATTCGTTTTTGATAACAAGGAAGTCATGCAGCATTTGGTTTTTGTTGAACTCGAATTGAGTACTTGTTACTCCATGTGATTTGCTTTTAATGCCGCGCCATTATGACTTGAACGTCTCAACTATGCTTAAGTTGCATGTTTACTGAATATAGTTATTGTATCAGGTTAAGATGTTTGGTGATCTTGAAACACGTGCTCGAAAATTGAGCATGCTTATGAAACCGTGTACCTTTTTGTTTTTTGGATTCAAGTTAGAAATATTAATTTGTTGTTTATTAAACATATGAGCTGTGATATGCAATACATCAAAATTTGTGGTTGAAGGTTTACGAAACTCCATGTTTATCAGTGTATGGTTTTATTGTTACAGCTGAGGTTGTGGCAGGATCAGCTGCATGGATAGGTCGAGGTCTTTCTTGTGTTTGCGCACAGAGGAGGGAGAGTGATCCTCGTCCTTCTTTTGATTTAACCCCTGCCCAGGTAATATTTTTTTTTTTTTGGTGTGTGTGTGTCTATATATCTATATGTTTGGTTAAATCTTTTTGTTTTTATCTTTCTACAAAATATTGTTTCCCTTGTCCAAAAATAAAATCGAAAACTTCTTTTATTCTCTTTGGTACTTGTCTATTGATGTGTCATTCTTTAACTTAATGTGGGGTAAAATGAATTTAGTTGGTTCAAGTTCAAGCATTAGCGATTTTAACCAATTTATAGTTAGTTGAGTTGGAGAAACGTTAGTACATGGGAAGATTTCATCATTATGGCTCTGCTTTGTTGACTTTCATTGACTATTTGGATGTGATTTTGGAGTATTCCTTTTGAAAATCATGTTTTCTTTTTGTGTTTGCCCTTCTGTCTTGTCTAAAAAAGTTTTGCACCTTACTCTGCAATTGATGTCCTGTCAGTTCTAAAAAGGCAAGCAAAATTGTATTTTCAACTTATGTTGGGTCCTATCATACAGGGATTTGGGATTTGTTGCTAATAATAACATCACCTTTATAAACATCTTTAGTTTTCTTTGGTGCTTTAGGAGGAATGCTTGCAGAGGCTGCAGAACCGTATAGATATTGCCTATGATAGTTCAGTTCCTGAGCACCAGGTAAATTTTTACTGAAGAATCTATGAATTTTATGGTTTCATGTGAAAAGCATTTGTATGGCTGTTTGACTATGTGGCAATGAATTTCATGGTCCTATGTTGATCATCGTTTTAGCTCCTTGTTCGTTGTAAACAACTTTTCTAAATAGTTGGATCTCTGCTGTTGCAGTACGAAGTTTCTCTTTCTTATCGTTGTGTGTTATTGTTTCTTCCCTGTAGGAAGCTTTGAGAGCTTTGTGGAATGTTGCTTTTCCGGAAGAAGAACTACGTGGTTTAATATCTGAGCAGTGGAAGGAAATGGGTTGGCAAGGAAAGGATCCATCAACAGATTTTAGGTAGATCAATAGTTTTCCATGGTTATTGCTTGCATGCTCTAATTTTTCCCCACAGACTGTATTCCCTGAGTTTTTGTATGTTGATTTATCTGGCAGGGGTGGTGGTTTCATCTCATTGGAGAACTTGTTATTCTTTGCTAGGAACTTCCCGGTATTTTCTTAGCTTGTGTCTTCTCTTCTCTTCACTGGTTTAGTTTACTTTTTCCCAATATTCTGTCTGCTTAGGGTTTCATAAGATAATTTATATTTGGAATTGGATAAACATTTCTGATAACAACTTGTCTGCTACTCTTCTTGTCATTGTAAGATTGTGGGAGAAGGGTTTCCTTTTATGAGAATAATAAAATAGTGTGCTGTTCAAATGCAGTAGAGAATGATTATATTTGAGCATTCATGTTATTGAACAGTGAACAATGTTGTAATTTGAAAAAGCTTAGTATTTGACTTGGTAGCTGGTTCAAAGGAGTTAAAATGGAGAAATTTTGGTGTCTGGAGGGGCATGCCTCTTGGCTTCTGGGCCTTCACATTTTGCGCTTGCTGTATAGAACTCTTTATGTATATACGTAAATGCAATTAGAGTTAGAGTTAGCTTTATGATTAAGTAGATGCATTCATGCATGAATGTGATTAGAGAGACAAAGAGAGGTAGCTTTTGTCACTGCTGAAAAATTTCCTTTCTAGTTTGAATTTCTTGTCATACAGCATATTCTTAATTTTATTTTATTTCATTTTTAATAAGAATTCTGGAAGTTTTGGTAGGCTAATATTTGCTACAATCTTATATATCATTATTCAGAAGTCCTTCCAGGATCTGCTTCGGAAGCAGGAAGGTGATAGGTCTGTTTGGGAATACCCATTTGCTGTAGCTGGTGTGAACATTACATTCATGCTAATTCAGATGCTTGATCTCGAAGCAGGTTGTGATTCTTTCTCTCTCTCTCTCTAATTGTATTTCAATAAATAGATAACAGAATGTGGCATACGTGCTATTTATGTAATTTAAAGTCTTATTTCTTTCTACCAAGTACTGTTGTTAGGGCTCCGGAACGGTATTTTTAAGATAATGGGAACTTGATGCTATCTGTCAATTAACACTATGCCTTGACTTTACAGTCAAACCACGAACGATGGTGGGAGCGACTTTTTTGAGGTTTCTTTCAGGTAATGTTAGATAACTTCTGAGTTCTTAAAATCATGCACTCGAGAATTAGTCTTTGTAATTTCTTTTAATGTTAATATAATATGGACAGAAATGCTTCTTACTCCACATGCAATGTTTTTTTGCCAAGAATGACGCTAGAAATTTTTGTGTTTCCCACTATGAAAAATTTGCTTCTGTGAATGCATAGCTTGATGATTCACTTTAATGTTCTCCTATCTTGTTTTATGTCTCAATGAGCTGTCTCATGTCTCCTTGACAGAAAATGAATCAGCATTTGACCTTCTCTATTGCATCACATTCAAGCTAATGGATCATCAATGGCTTACAATGCATGCGTCATATATGGACTTCAATGTACGTATACTTCAACCAGCCTAATCCTTGTAGATTTGTGGTAATATAGAGTCCTGTGTTTATATATGGATAATCCTTTTTTCTTTTTGGCCTGGTTAATTATATTTTTGTGTTCATTTTTGTTTGGAAGTGTTGCCGTATACTGTGGTAACCATCTAAGCCATCTTTCTTATTTCGTGTAAAGAGATGGAAGTGTCATAGTAGATAGGTTGTGTTTCAGATACATCAGAGGTTTAAGTGGAGAAAACCTATAGTAGATTTATTCCCTCTGGATGCTTCAAATATTAATTTATTCAAAATAACAAACACCTTATCAAACTAATAACGATAATAAGAATAAGAATAACAAACATGTTTGATCAGCAGTTCTTTCAGTGTTAAATCAAATTATTGGAAACCAGTATCCAAGGATTTCAAGCTATCAAGTAAAATTGTTTGATTCACCCTTTCCATATGCTTTGCATGTACAATTTTTCTAATATATTTTGCTTTGTAGACGGTAATGAAAGCCACACGCCGACAGCTGGAAAGGGAGCTTCTGCTTGAAGATGTAACACGGCTGGAAGATCTGCCCTCATACAGCCTTCTTACTCGATAGTGTAGCAGTTCCAAAAGTTAACATAATGGCCATCATTGGGCTTATTCTCTTCCTTTCTTGGTTGCTTTTTAACTAATGGTTCTTTGTACATGATATGTGGTGTTCCCCTTTATAACTCTTCTTGAAGCCATGTTAGCGTATTCCCACTTGATTTTTAAGGAAAGGGTTCTGGCGTTTCCCAAGTTTTCTGCCTATGGGGTAATAAAAAAAAAAAAAGGGCCTAATGGTGCTTGGAAGGTTGACATTAGTTTTTTAAGTGATTGATTGGTTTCGGTTCGGTAAAATTTTCATTTCTTGCATTCTGAGGAAAGGATGTTGATATAGCCTTTCGTTGTGATACAGCGAATACTGAATGCAAAGTTGGTATCTTACCAATTTAGAAATATGAACTTAAGTTACTGATTGTTTCACAATGAATACGTTGCTCGACTTTTTAGGTATATACAACTTTTATTACCAATTCTAGTTTTAAAAAATAAAAAACTTAAAAAAGATATCCCAAATCAAAATAGAAAACGAAAATAAAAAATATTTCTTAAATTTAGTTTAAAAGGGTCTTGTTTTTATTATTTCTTCTTTGCTGTGTTCCAATGAACCATACCGCTGGATTCTGAGTAAAATGATTTATTTGAATTTGATTTAAAAAATTACTTGTTTGTGGGTTACTATATTAAAAAACAAGAATTATGACGATACAGATTCAAAGCGTCGAGTGTTTTATCAACCAAAATTAATAACCAATGCCTATTCTTGAGAAACCAATCCGTACAAATTTCTCTGCGCCCCGACGCCCCATATTTGTACTTTTGCAATCCATCGTAAGCAGTAGTTTTAAAGCTGTTCCGCGTTTTCAAAGCCAACATTATTGAGTTTGATGATTCATCTTTCAGACATTGACGACATAAAGTAAGAGCGATTGCTGATTTTCTAGTACATAAAACTTGTAGTCTGCTACATCATTATTTTGTGCAATCCCAATTACATCACGTAAGACGGAAACCGAAGTCATAGGTTGCTTGAGTTCGATAGGGAAACATTAAGATGCAGGTTAATATGCTGATAAACTGCTTATTCATGTGCAATGGTGCTGTTGAAATAGGAAGACACTAAAAGGGCATAGTTTCCATCGTGGACAGATTGTAAAGCAATTAAAAGGGAAAAACACGGCTCTATATCGGGCTTGGTCGGCAGAACGACCGAGTAGCTAACCACCCACAGTGCCATTGCGGTTCGTTAAACAACCCGATCACACTTTTTGAATTCAATCACTCAGTCAAAACCACAACAATTTAAGCACACAGATTAGATCAGTGGATTGAAACCTTTAAGCTATCTTGACCAAGTGAAACGAATTCCACAAACAACAATCTACTCAACTCATACAAGATCCAATCCAATATCCTCTCCATTCATAATACTGTCAACAAAAACGCTTTACTTATGAATTATTACCACAGGATGACTGGAATGGAAGTAGCCAAAAACAAACCACCATTAAACTTAACTTAAATCAAAACTTGATAGAAGTTCACTAATAATTGAGGAGTACTTATAAAACAAGGAAACACAGAGGAACTAGATGGGGCAGCTCTAGCTGATTCGACAACCAATCAGAAGTTTACTCATAGATCCAGTGGTTGAGGCTGCTCTGCCAGTTAACAGGGCCTTCAGGGAACCATAGTGCAATTTCCTTTGTTGCACTCTCAACCGAATCACTTCCGTGGATAACATTCCTGCAAAGTAATTTCTCAACATCATATGCTTTTCTCAAGACTTGAACCAACTGATCAACAATCTTCCACATAACCATATAGCCATATGCACCCGAATTCAAACCAAACAAATATGTTTGTAATATTACCTGCCAATGTCAATTGCAAAATCACCACGGATGGTCCCAGGAGCAGATTCGGCTGGGTTGGTGGCTCCAATGATCTTGCGACCGGTGGTAACAACCTTTTTGCCCTCCCAAATCATGGCACAAACAGGGCCTGAGATAATGTACTCCACAAGCCCACCAAAGAATGGCTTTGCAGACAGGTCCTCATAGTGCTTCTCAGCAAAGGAGCGCTCCACAGTGATCAGCTTCAAACCTTCACTCAGAATATTAGATAAATAAATATTCTCGATTCTCAAACCAGAAATGACCCATAAACAATTTCAAATTCAGAACTTAATTTCCTAATTGTTTTATTAAAAAATAACTCAATCTTCACAGAAATATTTGCCTACAATATACATGCAAAAAATAAAAAATAAAATAAAATAACCAACAAAAATCCTGCAGAGCATAAAGTACCTTTCAAAGCAAATCCTTTCTTTTCAAATCTGCTAATAATCTCACCAACCTGAAACATTTAAAAAAAATTAGCTGAGACGTTTCACTCAAGATCCACCACAAAACAAAACAGAACGAAACTAAAAATAATAATAATAATAATAAATTAAATTAAAATAAAATAGATTTACCAGGCCTCTCTGGACCCCATCAGGCTTGATCATGATGAAGGTTTGCTCCATTTTTCTTCTTTGATAAATCAATCGAAAGCCTGGTTTAGTTGTTGTTTAAGAGAGGAGCTGCCTGCGATAACTTGGTGCTGCTGGCCTGTACACTTGTATGCATGTATATATATAGGTGGGAACCTAACCCTAATCACGCAAGCATATTCGTTTTTGAACCGTTGATTTCTTTTTGCCTAATGCTTTAACTCATCAACACGTGTTTCCTCTTTTTTGCTAATATGCGGTTAGGATTTGACCTCAATTACAGGTATATTTGAATTAATTAAATATCATGAATGTGATTCTCCTATTTAAAATAAAATAATTGTAATATACGTGTCACATGACCTCTTCCCTCAATGCTAAATTCCTCCGAGTTTTCGATTTGGGAATGATGATTAGCCTGAAATCAATTAGTGGAAAGCGATGCACAACCAATAAGCGATGCACAACCAATAAGAACAAAGATTCGGAGAAGTAATAATTTTAATTAAAAAGTAACATGAGATATTTTTATATATATAACCAAGTGTTATTTACGGTCCAAGAGCACCCAAATTTCATCTATATAATAGAAAGTAATGTCATTTGACCCGCTAGTCCCACATTTTTATAGCTAAAGTTTCATCTTTTATTTGAATAAATATAAAATTTTAAACTAAAAATATATCGTTTAATATCATCAGTAAGATATCGTTTATATTGAATAATATTATTCTTACAAACTAATTATATAAATTTATTTATATAAACTGTTATAATATAACATGATATAATTATATGAATAAATATTATATGATACTACATCCGTTTATGTAATTAGTTTATAAAAATAACATCACTCTTTTACATTATAAGTATATTGACTCAATTGAAGCTATTGTTTCTTCGTTCTTCTCGTAAACGTTCAATTTTTCTTTAGCAAATAAAAAAGGTGGCGTGAATGTGAAGTTATTTCGCCTTTGTCCAAACTTTTTTCGACAAAATATAATGAAAAACATATTCTATTAAAAATAAAAAAGCGAACTCTCCAACTTTTATTTGTTTTTCTCGTCAAAAAGCGCTTTTAGGATCAAAAGGATTGTTAATCTTTCGTTTAATCAAACTTTACTTCCTTTTGTCAAAAAATGCTTTCATCATCATCATCTTAAGGATTGCTAATCTTTCATTTACGAAAACTTAACTTTAGCCCGAATCAGCACTAAAAACTCTTGGAAGTTGTCCGAGACTCCGTTTGTTTTACAGTAACTTTTATTTAATGTTTATGTATTGATTTTTAAATATATAATAAGATTGCGATATTTTAATTTAAATTATTTGACTTAAAAACTAAACTTAAATTTTCAATCATTCATCCTACATGTATAGTTGATGAATTGACATCCTCAAGTATAATTCTTAACTTTAAAATTTTGATCATTAGATTAGGTGAAATGGATGTTTATAAATTTGTGTTTATTATTAAATTATATATAGTCTTGGTTTTGTAGTCAATGTCATAAGTGTTTATAGAGATAAACAATTTTTTCTCATGGCTCTCTTTAATGAGATGCATCTAGTAGGAGAATGAACAAGAAAACACAGAGATAACAAGAAATAAATCTAAATTTAGAATTTCTGAGATATTATTTTAAAATCAATTTATTTTTAAAGGGTAAATGCATTTAAAAAAAAAGAAAGAAAAGAAAAAAAATGGATTTTTTAGATAGTAGGTGCATAAGCACCACTTTAAGAGGATACAAAAACTTCTCAACAAGTGGGCTTGGGCCTCTAGGCTTCTACAGCCTACAGTAAACGGATTGAGGAGGTGGGCTTAGGCCCATTCACACAGAAGCGAGCTGAAGAAGGGAAAATTAGAAACGAATGAGGCATGCATAGCAAAGCTGAGGGTTTCGTTGGACTTGAGATTAGTTCACTCATGAATCATATTTTCATAGAATCTAAAAACATTTTGTAGATAGGCTATTCATCGGGTATTCATACATGTCATGTTGTACTTGTCTCTGAATTTTTCACCATTAGCATCTTTTTGTCCACATGGAGGGCCAGGATTGATGGTACATCTGCTGATCAGCTATTATAACCATACATACACAAAATCCAGAAACTGCTTAACATTCCTTGGCAAACTAGCTAATGATAGATTGCTTACATTATTATATTTCCAATTTCAAGTTCATGAATCTCTTAATTAGAAGTTTTTTTTTTCCCATTTCAGGTGTTCTCAAGTCAGGTACGTTTTTCTCTATAATTAAGGGAAGAATCTGATCAGCGTTAATTGATCACTTATATATCATCTGAAGAAGGTAGAGATCAATAATTTCAATTCAAAAGAAGAACAGAAAACAATTCCAAGGAGGCGCTATAAATTCTTGTAGCTTCTCAAAGTGTTTCTATCTTGTTCCCCAATATCGGGCACTCGATGAAACTACTCACTCGGTTAATGTCCAAAGCTGAAAGCGACAGATGAATAACTTCAAAAACGATGAACAGTGAAATGATGGTTTGGTTGACTAAGATATTAGCCTATGTTCTCAACGAGCTGAGTGATATCATCAGCAGCTTCTGTTCTTGGCTTAATTAGTTTTTTGAATCATGTCATGCAACAAGTTTATGACATCTGCGACGCACAATTAACTGCACTTGTAGCATTGATATATATCACAATTTTCTTCTGGTAACTACATATATGTTATACCTGCAGAAATGCGATTTTGTGTTGTTATAGAAGCCGTTGGTTTTGCTTTAGCTCTCTTTACCTCAAACTTTTGTACATAGACAGAGATCAAGTGATGCATACAATTCAAATAGGGTCTTTATCCCACATTTTAACATGTAATCATAAAAAAATATTGTGGTGGGTTACACTAGTTTAGGAGTAAAAGTATCCTTGTTTAATTAAGGAAGTGTAATTAGGTTTTAGAGGGAAGTGGAGTTGGCAGTTGGCACCCATTTGTGGAATATAAAAAATATATATAAAAATCGTAGTGAGGATATATATATAGAAGAAAATTGAGTTCATGTGAAAGGATTGACTTAAATGTACAAAGAAAGCTATTAGGTCATAATTAATTTCCCGTTGATTAAAGAGGAATACCGAATACATATCTAAGTTTGGTATTGTATCATCTTATAAAAATGATGTGTCTAGCTAATCATTTATATTATACGATATGCTAATGTATGTATATATTTGTTTAGTTATCAATTTTTTTTTTGTTGTTAACGGTGTCATACTTTTCTCAATACATTTGTTTAATTATATGTTTTATTTTAATTTTTAATTATGATAATGTCATTATTTGGCCTTATAAACTTAAATCAACAAACTAGTGTGCAACCTATCTCACTTGAGCTTCTCTATTAATTTACAGAGACTTCTAAATAGAAAATGGGGTTGGGAGATGAGACTATTTTTATATGTGTTTCCAGGAGTGCATCATGTAGGGGTTTCTCTTTCATTGATAAGAATGTTATGAAGACAATGGCGTGGGGTTTTCTTTGATCCGTAGATTTCTCATTTTAACCTACAAGCAACACATTATGTATCCTCGTGTCTTTAGATTAAGATCTCATAAAGTTGATGACTTTGATATAACAAGAAATGAATGAAGAGAGTAGCACGGGCTTGTTTGTTTATGTAGTTTGAAAACTATTTTCAGAAAACGTATATTTATCAATAAATTTAAATAAATATCAATCACATATCATTCTCAAAATTAAAAAATCACACGTTTTTATCAAAAAATTTTAAAACAAAACTCAAAATATATAAGCAAACATCACCTTAAAACTTTTCTAACTATTTGTGAAGTATAATTAAGTTAGATTTCTACACATAAATTTATAGGTTTATTCTTAACAATGGGTGGAGTGTTAATGATAGTTTTTAAGAAATCGAAAGGCCAAAAGCTTGTGACAAAGTTGGAAAGGAATTTCTCTTTTTGGTTCTTTTACAAATTAAAAGAATATAATTATCTTTTACCATGAGGCATGAAGTCGGTAAGGATTGTTAAGTCTCAGCTGTATGAACGTTAAATTCCTTGCAATAGTCTGAAACCATTCTAAGAAAGAAAAGAATAAAGAGAACGGACAAGCTTAGGAGACATGGTGGGGTCGATCAAATATCTGATGCATCACTCCATCATCATGAGATTTAGAAGACTTTAGAAATTGATTGAAAGGCTATGATTGTTTTATGGAATTCTGCATATATGTTGCCTTTGGCTGCCCTCTCTTATTGCTTCTCATTGTAATCTTTTAGGATACCTATTATTACACTTTTGAACTTCCCATTTTTTAAATCATGCAAGATGTCGGAAGACCCTAGTAGGTTTTTCAATTAAATTTTTCATATTATTGCACAGCCAGTTAGGGGTAGTCTAGTAATTTCGTAATTTTCTCTTCCGTTGCTTGTAGTTTTGGAATTTCCTCCCTTTATATATGAGGCTCCCATGGACCCATCAACTGTATTGTTACTGCTTCCATGGGGCCTCGACACTCAGCTCTCCCCTTCATCCACATATGCAACCATCAGAACGTACTGGTGATTAGCTTCGCTTCAATGGGTTAAATTAAATGTATGAAAAATAATGTCGCAAACTTTTTATTTAAAGAACGACTATAAGGACGTATCTTAGAGCAATATTGTTTTAAAATCAAAACTGTTTTGGAAAGAGGCGATTGTGTGTGTTTCATGATCAGATTTTTATTCTTGGTATATAAAATATATAATGGTATCTTTTACGTATGCATACTGATAAGATTATTAAAAAGAAGCATCTGCGAAAGACATTTGAAGTCATATCAGATTGAGCTGACATGCTTGCAATCATTGTAGGTATACATAGTGGTTGTCACTAACTGGAAATTGGAATTTTCATCCAACTAAACTACGACCGCTGGTTTCCTCCCCAATTCCAGAATAGTTATTGTATTCGTACCAGCGTTGGTGATTCACGTGCCCCTTAATTATATTCACCTCCATTCACATAAATATATATAACAAATACTTTTTTATTTACTTATCTTTTGGATCCACTCAGGATATATATAGCAAAACGATGATTATGTTTTCTGATTGTTCCATTTATAAGTTAACTGGACATTTGTAGCCAATTGTTTATTTTCTTGTACATTAACAAAGAAAAATTCCAGGTTTTACTGATTCTCCTTCAGAATATGTACATGGAAATTTTATAGTTGCTCTAGCTAGGTCATGACCTAATCCTAGGTGGGACATGGCTTCAGGCGTTGACCAAAACTATTTTGGTGTATGAGAGCCAACAAGAGTATATTCTTTTAGATATTTATACAACATCATCATCATCAGTGCAACCAGGCCCTTTTCTGCAATTGCTTCTTCACTTTCAATTTGTTAATTTTCTCTTGATCAACTTCATCTAATACCTGTTAATCCTGCATCTGCGTTTAATTTGAAGTTCATATTATATGGTAATTTTCTGCTCCTGAAACTAATTGATTTCCCAGCTATAAATTTAAGAGGAAACTTATTCCTTCAGAAGAGAGACATGCAGGTGCAACTGCAAGCGCACGTTTTCCTTCTTGCAGGCCTTGAAACTTGACATCACTCAACTGCATGATAGCTAGCGTGTAAGAGTTGCGTAATATTTCTAGTATTATTGGTCCCCTATTATCCAACCTTTTGAGTCTGATATATTAGCTCTATATAATCCAAACCAGAATTTTAGTAGAGGTCTTCCACTCACCATCACTCTTGACTTTTTTTGTCAAAAAAACTTTTTCAAGCCAAGCCAACCCAAGCCAAAAGATTATACACATACATCCCCTTTTCTCTTTTTCATTTTATACAATTTTCAAACTTTGCAGCAGCAGCAGCAGCCTCTTTCATTTTATCCATCAGCCGCAAGCATCCGCCTCCTATTTCATTTCTTATAGAACAGAAAAGACAGGTTTTGGCCGACCAAATGCTAAATTCTTCGTATCATACATTCCATGAAAACGATATCTATGCTTTCCCCCATATCTGAATATTCATCGATCTTTCAATTCTTTTGTCCAATGAAATATATGCCACGCCACATATATGTTTATATACAGCTATAGATGAACTTTCAATAAATTAATTACTTGAGAAGAATTGATTTCATATTCATAGAAACAAACTCAATCACGAAAGCGATGATGCTATATATTACGTCTCCTTGATACTAAAGAAATCTTGACAATTGAATTCTATTGGAGTTGAGAAAGATAAGATAAACTTTGCAGTGTGTACTCATTGAATTAATTTTTGCGATTCTCAACTAATGCCTCAGATTTTTAGGCTAATAACAATTAAGAAGGGATGCTTTCTTATACATATACATTGCTAATTCTCTTAATTTCTAGTTGTACACTTTAATCATGTCAATTTAGTGTACTTAAACGTAAATATTAATTTAGATCTTTGGATAAAATATGGTTTCTTTGAAATAATATAATTAACGCTTTCAAATCAAATCTCTTGATATTTACATAATTGACAAAAATATATACCATTCGATTTTAATTCTTCTGTTTTGTCTCACGCTATATCCATTATTTACAATAATACTAAACTTACAATCTTTATATAATTTAAATTTTACTATTTGATGGGACAGTCTATAGAGTAAAATTCTATTAGAGGTATAACTTTCTCTATCATTTTATATTTTTTCTCCGCTAAATTTTTGTCATGTAGACTGCCATATCAGATTGTAAGATTTAAATTTTATGTAAGTTGTAAATCTAATACTACTATTCAAATTAAAATATTAATAGTATAATTAATCCCTTTTGGAGAAGATGATGATATATTAGGTTCAGAATTTTCATACAAGTACTTAACCTCATCTCTATATAGCATGTAGAGTACAGTTCAAAAAGTTAAAATAGGGAAGAGGGACAGATGGAGAGAAATGTTGTTGTGGGATATTTGGAAGTTGCTGAGGGGGAGATTGTTTGTGGTTGCAGATGTAATTGTAGCTGTAGTTGTTGTTGTTGTTGTGGGGGAAGTTGGGAGGGTCTTGTCATGGAGAGAAAGAGAGAGAGAGAGAGAGAGAGAGAGAGAGAATGTAGTTGAAGTAACAGGTGGGGAGTGAGTGGAAAGCCGAGAGGATTGCAGAGAAAATTATAATGTGTTATCATTCATAAACATAGACGGTTGTTGCCTTTCTCCTTTTGCAGGGAAGGGTGGTCCAGGTGGACATGTTGGAATTCGATTTGGCAGGATTTTGAAGGCTCTTTAATTTATCTCTCTATTATCGTTTTCTATCTTTCAACTGCCTTATTAGACATTTTGACATGGCTGGAAGTTTTCATGTTTCCTACCCACTCATTGCTTCCACGACTCTTATCTTAAACCTTCTCTTCCTTTCTTTCTTTCTTTTCGCAATTATTATAATGACGATATTCTTATTTGAATTCAATTCATCAATTCCCCTCTCCCTTTCCCTCCTCCTCTCATCATCTGCTGATTATACACACACACACACACACATTTATATATATATATATATATTCCACTGTTCAATATAGTAACTTTCTCACATATACATTCTCGATCGCACACGTTCTAAGACATTTCTTGTTAATCATGCTTGCTTAAACAAATGAAAACAAATTATGTTTTGAGTAAAACATGGACAATTTAACAACCAATGAGCCATTTCGATCCATTAACAATAACCTGTCAAACAACTACTTTTTGAAATTTGCCATATCATATATATTAGCAATGAACTTGAAAACACACACACGCATATATATGTATGTATATATATAGTTAATACTTAAAAAAATTAAAAAAAAAACCCTTCAATTAAGATTACAATGACCACCATTAGTAGAGCTAGCTTTCCAGTAAAATTTAGTGGCTAAATTATCTGTCATAATTAAGATTATTACTCTTGGCCCAAATTGATGTAAGTGAATTTCAAATCTTTGAATCATTAAGCTGAGAAGCAAGTGACCTCTACAATAAATTAAACACATATGAAGACAATATATGTTGTTATACAGATGAAACAAAGCTGGATTCTACAAATCATTCTACTCTTCGCTTGGTCAGCATAAGACAAGTTATCTTCTCATTATTAATTATTAGATGTGGAAGGAGTAGTGTTAATTAGCTGTATTTCTGGTGTGTTCGTGAATTAAGGATTTTCAATCTGTGAACTGAACAACTGGCAGAAGTTATCAGGAATATGTAGATGTAAGATCTGCCGTAGTTTTCCTCTCTCTCACGTGCTGGAGCGATATATATGTATAGAAAATCGTTTCTCATCACATATCTGCTATTTTTTTTTTTTTAATCTTTGTTTCTTCCTACAATGTTCGCATATGATATGAACATTGCGTTATTGTTGCTGCATGCTAGCATTTTCCTTTCCTTTTTATTTTATTTTATATATTCATGAGTAATTTAATAAATCTGAAAATTGCATCCTAAATCATGTATTATTGATATTAACTTGATTTTCTCTTTTACACTTCACATTCTTAATTGTACATATATAGCATTTTTCACATTAATTGTCCATCAATTAATGCATATAGAAATTTAACCCTTACACAAATTTTGAATGTCTATTGCTCTAGGTTTGGTGCGGTTGAGTTACTTCAAATTGTATAAAGTCAAATTAATTATTCTTTAAGGCAACAATATAAATATTTATACAACGATGATGTTGATTGTCTGCATCAATGGCCTAACTATCCATAATGTTCCCAAGACTCTTCTTCATACGATATGATGATTAGTCCGATTAGACGGACTAAACGTTTATGGCATGCTCCAAATAATTAATAAGTAATCTTAACAAGTGTTATAAGAGTGCATGTTAACATCTTGAAAATTGTATAGCTTATTTAAAATTTATATATTTAATAGTTTTTATATTAAAATAATTTATAATAAAAAAATTTATACATTCTTTAAAAAAATTTACACAATCTTTAAAGAGAAAAACAATAATTGAAAAAACTGTCAACTGCAATGTTGATTTGGGGTCATTTTGGTTATAAAATGGGTCTTAAAAGAGTAGTTTGACATCTTTCACACAGAATAAGAAATAAATAAAAGAACATGTTTAATAAGTTAAGTATAGCGTATAGGTCACGAAGTAAATGTAAACCGCGTGACAAGCAATGATACGAATACGGAAATAAATTAATGTCTCTGTGACTTTCACTTGTAACTTGCCATCCAGTCATGATTCATGATCGTGTGTAAAGTGTCTGCAGTTAATTTTCCATTATTTAAAATGCCCAACATCTCCATTCAAACATTTTTAAAAACAAAAATAATACATGTAAAACGTGTTCCACAATTAATTAATTTTTTATGTTTAATTTCCGATTAATTAAAAATTGTTGTAATTTAGATGAGACAATGAAACGATAAAAAGAAAAAAAATGATAATTAGATACTATTTAAAAAATTCGCGTGACACAAGATCATTATAAAAATTCAACCGAGTTCATATTGATAGAAGATACTCATTTTAAAAATAATAACAATGCAAAAATTCAACCGAGTTCAGATTGATAGAAGATACTCATTTTAAAAATAATAACAATGCATTGCATTACTCTTTTGTTATGTATTAAAAAAAAAACTGAACCACATATTAATTCTCTCAATAATTACTGTTGATGCATGTGCTTACAAGGCTTGCATTCTTATAAGATATTTTCCACTCTAGGTCAGAGTCCATGCAATTTTATCCCGAAAAGAGCTCTCATTAGGGAAGGAGAGCCTCTCTTTTTTAAAGCAATAAGCCAATCCACTACACACGAGACGTGGACAAAATCATCACCCCTAATTCTTGTATCCCTACAAGATATTGTCCATTTTGGATCAAAGTTCACATGATTTTATCTTGAAAAGAGTCCTCGTTAGGGAAGGAGAGTAGCATCTTCTCTTCAAAGCAATAAGTCAATCCACTGCATACGAGATGTAGGACAAAATCACCACCCCTGCTTTGGAGTCAGCTTTAACAATTATGTATAAGGTTCATCTTACAAACTTTGATATATATAATGTGAGAAGAATATATATATACATATATATATATATATATATATATATATATATCCTGTTTTTATTAAAATGACAAGTATATTTAATTAAATATAGAAATATATATATTAAAATGATATTATTATTATTATTATTATTATTATTATTATTTAATGAAGTGAATAATATTTATAGAATGGTGGGAGGAAAGGAATAATTTATAGGAAACGTTCCTTTCAGGTTGAGCGTATAGTAGTTGACCAGGGTACGCCACTGAACCCTTGTGTGTGTGAAACACAAGAGTTAACAGAAGAGGCACATAGATAGAGCTATAGCTATTACAAGAAAGAATAATTATCATGTTTCTTTCTACAACAACAGAGCAACTGAGATGTACGATCGCAATCGCATGCACCTGAAGAGCCACACACTAGCTAATAACTGCTACTAACAACCAGAAGATCAAACAACAAACAAACTATAACATCTACTACTTTCTCTTCTAGGAATGGAAGGAGAAAGATCATCAAACTACGACTTACAGGTCTCATTCTCTACCCCACCAGCCATCCAAGTCCAAGAAATGGGCTTTGTACAGTTTGAAGAAAACCAGGTCATGAGTTTCTTAGCTCCTTCAAACCCTCAGTCTTCTCAGCCCCTTACCACTACCACCACCACTAATACTACTTTAGGGTTTACTCATAACGACCAGGTGCTTTGCTTGCTTGTTAAATCTTAGTCTTCTTTTTTTTTTTTTTTTAAAGAAAATTTTCTTTTAATTTGATTTTATTTTTTGATCTCTTATTCGTGAGTAATATGAACTTGGTTTTGATTGTTGATTGGTTTTATATATAATCGAAACCTATAGGTAGGGCCATTAGATCCCAAGGCTGTTAATGACGCGAATTGCACTGGTAATGCTAACGATGGTTCCAATTCATGGTATTCTTCTCTACCTTAATTTATTCTCTTATTCCTTTTTTTTATTATTGAATTCTTAATTTCTCTCAAGTACTCTCCCTCCCTTCTTACATGCAATCATTCACGCACAGAAGAAAGAAAGTATTATCTGTGGCCTTGAACAGACTATGGAGGAGAGATGTATGGAAGAGATTGCTGCAGTTTCAGTCATATATGTTACAAACTCTCTCTCTCTATTAGTGGGTCTGACTGAAAGAAGCTAAGCACTATTTGATCAATGAAAGTCTTGATAAACATTGAATACCCGAATCCACATGTCCATCAGCAGATCTACATATCTTTTTTTTTTTATACATATAAATATATCGAAATAATGAAAATTACTTTTCTGTTCTATGAAGACAAAAAACAAAAAAAAGGGTCTGAGCTGTCGGAACTTTGGCAGGTGGAGGAGCTCATCTGCAGAGAAGAGCAAAGTAAAAGTGAGGAGAAAGCTTAGAGAACCAAGGTTCTGTTTCCAAACAAGGAGTGACGTTGATGTGCTAGATGACGGTTACAAATGGAGAAAATATGGTCAGAAAGTCGTCAAAAACAGCCTTCATCCAAGGTAATTAACTTTCATTGTTTCATTGCTTTATTTCATTCTGAATTATCCCTCCCATAAAACTAATTAAATGGTTAACTACTGATTAATGAATTTATCCCCATATATATTAATTGATGGTTTAAAATATAAATATACTTGCATGTTCATGCGTGATTAATTTGTTGTGAGTTTCTTCTGCTAATTTTACTGTTTCTGCAAAAGTACATGCTTTAGATCGTAATTAGGGCATCCATGGAGATTCAAGTTAAATTAATCGTTATTAAAAAAAAGGATTATTGAAAACAATATTACCATAATAGCTAGTATTCTATCATTAACTGGATGTATAATTAGGGTTTTTACTGAATTTATTATGCATAATAATCATGACAATAATATTGGTGATGATCTTAACAATTTATCAAGTACAATGAAGGCTTGATGTACAATAGTTTTCTTTGAAAATTATTACAATTGGAAGAGAATATTTATGGTACACTGTCACAAGCATTTCGTCTTTTTTTAATCATTGAAATAAAGAATAATCATGAGCGGAGGCGGTTGCTACGTACTGTTTTAATTCCAGGCATATAATCCCGCCAAATCTCTCTGCTTCTTTCTTTGTTGGTTGTTGCATCGGATAGGTTGGTTAATTTGCCTGCTTAAAATTCAAGTAATCTCTTCGAAAGTTATATATATATATATATATATATATATATATATATATTCCATGCTTGATATAGATAGATATATTTATAAGTAAATGTCATTATAAACAACCTTGGCTTTGGCTTATTTAATTATAACATTGTAAAAACATTTCCACGACATATCTGCAGTTCAAATTAGCTACTCGACAGGTTTTAATCAAGAGAGTTTTTTTTTTATCCCTTCAAAACCAATGAGAATTTATATATTTACACATTGCTGATTATATATTTGGCCCAAAAAATGTCCTTGTAATTGTTATATTCTTGAGTTGAATAGAGGTCTTGAGATCAAATCTGTCCTAATCAATTTTTGGGACCAACTGATGATTCTACATGTGTAGAGGAAATAATCTAATTAAGTGAAAGCAAATTTGTTTCGTGGAAGTCATTGCTTCTTACTATCTTATGATGCTTTAATCATGTTTCATTGGGCTACCTCATTGAAGCTTTTTATTTCATGTTTTCCTTAGTTTGTGAGATATATAAAGAAATTACTATAAACATGTTTTGGCTTCAGAGTATATATGTACGTCTAAAAATTTTAAATTTACCACTATTTCAACGTTTTACTCAAATTGGGAGTGCATGCACGCGGACATGCATAATTTATATAATTGTTGACGGGCATAAAATATAATAATTAAAAAAACACAGCAATTTACTATGATTCATAGCAATCAGAAAAAAGTTGACTGTTGAGAAACAGATATTAAGATATAGAATGAAATAATTAATTATTGATTGATTGTTTGAAATAATATAATGATTGAAAGAAATTAGGTGAGATGTAGTATATTACATAATTTAATTCTATACTCAGTCCATATAATATCATGTCATAAGGGTATTTATATACTTTCTGTTTCATCTAATTAACCATAAATATGATTAATTAATGAGATTCAAAATGCATATGCATGTGATAAACTTTTGTGGGATACATGTAAGAATGAGGCGATTTATTCATTTCAAAGTAAGGTTATACAACTAGAACTGAAGGATATATAAAAAACAAAATTCTAGGCAAATTTATCAATATTGTAAAGGAACTTGGGGTTCAAATGATGATGAGTGCTCTTCATAGTTACAGGTTAAAGGCTCTTATCTACAGTTTGATACATGATAACCTTGGCAGACCAATAATTATATATAGTTGGGAGATTATATATGTAATCGCCAGATGCTTATTTTGTGATGATTGCACATTTTCCAATAATAATTATCTACCTCGATCAGTATTGTAGTCTCATTTTGTGAGTTAATGGCAGAAGTTATTACCGTTGCACGCACAATAATTGTCGAGTGAAGAAGAGGGTTGAACGATTGTCAGAGGATTGTCGAATGGTGATAACAACTTATGAAGGTAGACACAACCACTCTCCTTGTGATGACTCAAATTCATCTGAACATGAATGCTTTACCTCTTTTTAGTTGTTCAATCAAAGGCATATATATATATGGTGTAATGAATTAATCAATATATTATTAATGTATTAGCATGTCACAGTAACTTTGAGGTCGTCTTGTATTATTATTATTTCCTTTCCAAGATTGGCCTATACTCAAGATCGGATTAGAGGATTCTAATTATGTTCATCAGCCTCCATTTTCGAATTTATGTATGTAATAGCAGTTTAATATGTATCAATGGCATATAAATGTTATATGTTTGTTCTATATGTGTAGTTCTTTGCTTTATATATAGAATGGAAATTATTTTTTAAAGATATGCACACTAGACCTTTGGAAAGAGAAGTCCTGTATGCGCCTTCTTCATATCCACGATATGTAAATTAACATCATTGTAGATTACATGAATCAATAAAGAATTACCCTTTTATGACGGAAGATTTAATTATCCTTTACTAGATGTAGAAATTAAATTTTATGTGTGATCTCCATCTATTTTCAGAGTGATGGAATCTATATTATTATTCAATCAAGGGATTATATAAGTATATTTAGATATGGGAAGGGATTTTTTCACACAAAATTAAGCACAATGCTTTAGTTATTGATGTATAACATCCAATGGTTGAGATGATTGATTAGTTGATAGTATGTAATGAAACTTGTTGACTTTCAATCTTAACTATTAGATTTGATGAGATCAAGGACTAAAAAATTGTGTCAAAACTTTGTGTTAAAATATTCTTTCCCTATATATATGGCCTAACTTACACCAAAATAAATAAATAATTCTTGGATAACAATCAAAATTCTAAATGAATTTCACTCACACTACTTACTTACCAAATTTGTCTCTGATCTAACCTCTCCCAAATCTATCAGTAATGCTAGGGTTTCCAGAAAATGAATTGAAAGTTATATATATAAATAGTGGGCATTTTAACACAAATTTTTGATCCAATTTATTGATACAAATTTATAGGCATTGATTTCACAAAATCTAATGGTTGAAATTGAAAGTCAACAGGATGCATTTAATGCTTTCAACTCACAGTCATTAGATTTTATAGATTAATTAATAGAAAATTGTGTCTAATCTTATGTCAAAAGTCTCATGTCAAAAGCCTGAATCCACATATAGCTGCTGCTGCCAACTAGTTAGTGTTATTGGGACCAGATACAGCAATATGCGTGCAGCTAGACTCTACAACTCGGGCTTGTATAGGGCTATACGTGGTAATAAGAGGAACAAAGAGGAAGCGATCGAGTAGGGAAAACATAAGATAAGTTCTAGATCACGTCCGCTTTTCTAAGATTCTTATACATCTTCATCTAAAAATTAAAGGCAACTATTGCAGTAACCTAATTCGTTGAAAGACCCTATTTTTGATCTACAATGAATAGCAGACAAGAAAGCGCCAAGGCCTGTTGTCTCAAGGCAAGGGTTTGTGTGATGTATATTTATAGCCCTAGAATGTGTAGCTAATTAATCTCTACATTAGACAATATAAAACAGAAACTAATTGCAGGAGTAACTCGGAGAAGAGTGAGCCACTGACGATGAAAACTCTCTTTTTAGTTAACAAACACAACATTATTTCTCTTTTATTAACATGCTTCTTGATTTGTCCCACAGCTTAGCTAATTGAATTGTCTTTCGAGACAAGGTGAGTATCAGGTGCACCTTTGGTGTGTGTGTGTGTGTGTGTATATATATATATAAAACTAATCGCTGGTTGCATTTAGCATTCACATATGCTGCTTGAAGTACCGTGTTTAGCAAGCAGGTGCAGGGTAGAGTAGAAACTGTATAAGACTAGCTGCAATGCCAAGTGAGAATAAAGAGCCATTATGTTTATGGGTGTGCCGGAACCGTGATAACCTTGCATAGACCAACGTGTTTTGGGTTTGACCACACGGTTTCGGTTGCAATGGCGTTCAGAGGTGTTTCCATTTCGTTTATATGTATATATATGTAGGGTAGAATTTAGTCTCATCGCTTGGTTTCGACTTTGGAGGAGGAAAGTATATGGGATGATTGTTGATTGATGAACAAATAAGGATTTTGCGGTTTCCGGAGCTGGGAAGTTTTGACAGATTGAATTCGGTGAAAAGACACCTTTAAAAAGTATAATATTCTTTTTGGATCATGGCCCTTTGAATTGGGCTTCATCATGAGACGTGGGAGCTATTACAGACGCGCCCCACAAATTCCTTAGTACAACTACAAACAGAGGCGTGTGCTATAATAAGAGATTAGGAAAAACGAAAACCCATCCTAGTTTATCAATAATATATTAATATTTCCTGATCTTGACCGATTGATACATATAGTCCAACTATAACTTTTTATTATTGATGGATGAGAAACCTTTAGTTTTGTATCAAACAAGAAATTTTAAGGATGATTTTCCTCCGACGGAAAAAAAAAATAGTATGGTAAATTCGATAATATTTGTTGTTTAGTTGTAGTATTGAGTTACAATTAATAATGGGTATATAGGATGAAGATCGACTTGCACCCCAGCGCAAAGAAATGAGATGATCTGGTTTATCTGTTTGGATGCAATAATGGTTGCAAACACAACAATTTTGTATCTACAACCCATTTATAACTGACTTTTTTTATAATATGAGTTGGTAAAAAATTTCACTAAAGGAGAAAAAAAAATGAATAAGAGTAATTACATCCGCGGTAACATTTTGTCAACTCAAGTTACAGGAAAGTTAGTTGTAAAGGGGTTACAAATGTAGTTATTATGCAAATGCTTACCTAAGATCTACCTAAGATCTTGAACTGGAAGTACATTTTCTGAAGAGCTTGCTATACCAAAGCTCCATAAATAATACGGATTTCGGGAACTTAAGGTTGCGATACGGATTCAACCATTTATGAATCTGTCATAAAAACTTACTCCTGCAAGTCTACCCACAACAATAGAAACAAGGACAAGCAGCAGCCACACAAATAAACAAGTAAACAAACAGGCATTGGTAAACAGAAGTTTGGAATCCACATCAAGACTGTAGGATTTCAGACAAGCACAGGCATAATAGTTAGTTGGTATCATTCTAACAATCTTCCAGCGGGATTTACATTAAGCAGAAACACTAAAAATATATTAAATATGGATACAACAATAGTTATACATTGTCTTTCGTTTGAAAGTTTTCCCCTTCTAGAAATCATGATCATAACTGATAAAAGTAAAACATCTGCTTCAGAATCTAGGAATGTCAGCACAACAGTCGACGACGATCTAGGAAACTCCATTACCCTTGGAATAATGTCCCTGGGATTCTTAAGACCTGTCACCCAGTTAACATTCATCTTCTGCAACACATCTCAATGCTTTAGCAGAAACCTTATCCGCACAAGTTCATTCTTTCTGCCCTTAACTTCAAACAGCTCAACTATCTTGAGAGTATATTTCAAACATGAAATAGCCTCTGCCGGCATTTCCCATCCCTCACATATGCACTCTGTCAAGTGAATCATATGCATATCATGTACTAGTGTAACAAAACTAGTGGAGATTAAGAGAATGAATAATTTGAAAATGGAGAAGTGAAGGTTATTTCATATCAAGACTCTCTCTGCACATATTCTTCACCCACAGACAGCATCCATACATTCTTTTCAATGTGGCTTTCACTATGATTATCGAATTGAATTCTAGAGACACGGATATCATATCAAATTGAGAGTGCCCAAGAAGAATTATATCTAAAAAAGAAGAGAGGGATGAAATTAGCCCTCCAAAATACACTCTTGAGAGTTTCTAGATTGGAAGAACTGCACAGCAAGGAGAACATATGCTACTCAATAGCATCCACTAACAGTGTTAAAGTCTTCAAATTCTTGAATGAAACGGGGAACCGCCGGGGTGCCATAACAAGCTCGTCAATGTAATGAAGACACAAGAATACAAGAAAATCATTACAAACAGAAATTACAATAGATGACATAAATAAATTGTAATGATTCGAGTTGAAAAAATACCTCTAAAGAGCCATATGATGGTCTCAAAGCTTCAGTTCTGCCTTTCGCGAATTCCATGGAGAAATTTATGAATTTCGCACTTACGTTCTCTACTATAGATAATCTCAGATTCACTTTCATCCCCATTCTCAGATTTGCTTTCCAAGTAAATATAAACATTCTTCAATGAGTTTAGACCCTCAAGAAAGCAATCTGTGGCTGATGGACCAATGAAAGTAAAGTAGGCAAGATTTGGACAAGCCATCTTGAGCTCACAGTTCTGTAACCCGTCACATTTGTGTACAACACCATTGCTTATGGTCAAATTCTTCAAACTGGAAGATCAAATGTCAAGAACTGAAAATCGCGGAAAACACATGCTTCCATGCTCAAATTTTCAAGGCGGGGACAAGTTGAAATAAAGTTTCGAAAAAAAAAAATTTAGAATCTAAGAACTCAACCCTCACTATATGGAGAGCGTTGAGGCGGGTAAAGCCGGCAAAAGTAAACAGCTTTAAAGCACAAGGAAAGTCGAAATTTAACTTCAAAATAAGCAGAGATTGAGAAGTCACAAGGCAGTGGGGCATGAGAAACGGCGCGAAAGAATACATGTTTAGATCAAGCTCCTCCACATTTCTCCAAGCAGCAACGTTGATCCATCTGTAAACGGTGTGATCATCAGCACCAAAGGCGAAATCTTTTGATACTAACAGAGCCATCTTGAGACATTAAAACCCAGTTGACAAAATCTTTTAATTTGTCGTTGATGGTGTGAACAGACCACCTGGATTCAGAGTCAGACCAGACAGTGTCGATGTCCAAGTTCAATAAAGGAAGGGAAGCCCACAAGTTCCTCCATCTTCTTGAAACAGCGCTGAATCTGATAATATCAATGGTTTCAAGGTACGAGCTATTTGGTGAATGATACCATCTGGGAGGCTGCTGAACCTGTCACCATTTTCATTGCTTGTTTTTGTTTTTGGAATTTTAGGGTTTTCAGGAAGGTCTGCCATTTGGGCAAGCTCAAGCTCAGTCTCAGTATAAACTGAAAAGGTTCTGCAACTGCGTTCGGGTAGTCACCATTGCTATCGCACCAATTCTGCAAAATGGTTTATTCTTCTTACGCACTATCTCCTTTTTTATTTTTTATTGGTGATGTTTCCCATTTAAAATATTATAATGTATATGAAGAGTAACAATAGTAATTTTATATAAATTAAAATTGATGATGATAATCATATTTTTATGTTAAAAACCAGACTGAGACTGAGAATGAGAAAGCCACGATAAGTATAAGCACGTACAGCGATTCCTTTTGCGCCATCAGTCAATTGATAAATGGAATGAAAAATGGATTGAAACTCGAAAGTGCGCTGCTTCGCTTTGAAGCAGAATTTTTCTACAAATAACAAATGAATTATGAAAACAGGGTTACGAATATGAAACTGCTTAAGCGCCTCATACATAAATTCCAATAGCTGTCGAGAATCAGACACCCAAAGCCCATTTCTAAGAAAAGGGCCTTCGAAACCCAACATATGCATCTCAACAAAAACAAACACAACTGAAGCAGCAGCAGAGCCACGGCCATGTAGATTTGAAGTTGAGGGGTGTATTTTTTTAATTAATTTTTTTAACAGACTTACTTAATAAAAAATTTGTTCAGCAGGCAGCGTCCGTTTTTGAGTTATATATTGAAGCAGAATCGGCTCAAAACAAGAGCTCATCAAGTCTATGCAGCACAAGTTAGAAGCTGTGATTAGTAGTTGTAATTGAATGAGACAATCTGGTTCTAATTTTCGGAACGATCACCACATTCCATCATCTGATGTGAAACCCTCTAAATATGAGTAATGCTATATCTACAGCTAATTCCTTATAATTTGAATTGACAAAATCCTACTGAAGATATAATTATTATGTTATCTATTGTAACTTTTCTCGTCTATTTTTCTTTTTTATTTCTCCAGTGAATTTTTGATAATCCAAGTTGCAAGGAGAGTTAGTTATAAATAGATTGTAGATATAGTATTATTATATAAATATATACTCATATCTCCATAAGAATTTACGAAAACTGAAGTTAAACGAAGGGCAAACAATCTTGATTAATGAATGTTCTTCATAATAATTAAACATATAACAAAACAGCAAAAAAGAAAAAAAAAAACTCCTCCAGCAAGCATTCAGCCATACTAATTGCTAACAGCCACAACGCAAGAACAGAAGTAGCAAATCCAACCAGTATGATAAAAGAGAAAGAAAACAATAAAATTTAGAGAATCATCTTGTGACTGGAAATCCCACTTCAGAACAGGGGAATAAAAAGGGCCAAACTAAAAAAAGAACTGAAGACCACAAATTTAGAAGCCACACTAATAATTTGAGTTTCAAATAAAACATATATTCAGTAAAAGTAGTTCGTCCTATTCTCCAAAGAAACCTTTACGTTAGCAACACCACTAAGAAACGGAAAAAAGTACCTAAAAACATTAAGCCAACGAAAGTACTACCAGCCAAGGCTATAACTCAAAAAAAAAAACATCTGACTTGGGCTCAATGAATGTCAGTGCAAGGTCTGAAGATGATTTTGGGAACTTAATTTGTTACTTTTTTTATAATCTCTCGAGCATTATTTAGACCTATCACCCAGTTAATACTCATTTTCTGCAAGACATGTCCATTCTTTAACAGAAACCTCAATAGCTCAAGTTCATTATCATTACCAGCAACCTCAAACAGCTCAACCTTCTTGAGATGATCCATTAAACATGAAATGCCCTGGTCCAATATCTCCCAGTCATCAACATCACACTGTCAAGTGTAAAAACATTGAATAACTAGTAAGTAAGAAATATTTATTATTAAAAAAAAAAAAAAAAAAGAAGAACAAAGAGTTATAGAAATCAATTTCACAAGCAACAGTGTAAGCAAGCATGACATTCTATTAACCAGTAACCAAATAGATTTATTTTGAGACACACTAAAGGTGTAACATCAACCAAAAAAAGACTTTTGATTATAAATTTACACTGGCTATATCAACATGGCCATCCTGGATGTGTCCAATTCTCTCAATTGATACTCGTACATTCTTCTCCATGTGAACTTTGCAATGCCTAACAAGGAGCGCAGCTCAAGCCCAAAATGGTTCAACTTATGAATCTTTAATCATTTTGCTTGTAAGTACTTGGGCCCCTTCAAATGCAGCATGTTCAATTTTGCCATGCAGCAACTATCAATATTGATTTTTACCAATGCACAACGTTGACTCCGACTTTTTAATACTAATTAAACCAAACATGAACTGCATTTTGCGAAGATCGGAGTTTTACTACATAGGGTTTTCCAATCAATACTGCACAGGAAAATATATGTCTAACAAGAGCAGTAATTTTAGGCGTTGAAATTACCGATTCAAAACATATTTTAAGCGCTTCTAAATTGGGAGAGCAGTTAAGGAAAGTGATTAGTGATTGCATGTGCCGTTCATCCATGCCCAGCAACATTGTTAAGGACTTCAGATTATTAAACGATCCAGTGAAGCACTCTGGAATTGATAATCCGTCAAGAAACTGAAGACACAATTATAAGCAATGATTCAAGTTTAACGCTCAACAAATACAAATGTCAATATCGTTCATAAATCTATATTGAAAAATGAACTTATACCTGCAAAGCGCGACAGATAATTTCAGAACTTGAGTATTGCTAACTCCTTCAAGCATTTTACAGATTTCAAAAATGCATTCTTCGTAATTTGGAATCTCACTCTTGGTTTCTAAGTGAATGCAGACATTCTGCAGAGAGTTCAGATTCTCAAAAAAGTAGTCTGGTGCTGATGGACCTATAAAATTGAAAGACACCAAATTTGGGCAAGCAACCTGAAGCTCCACATACTGTGAACCATCACAGTTGTGTATACCACCATTATGTATAGTTAGATTCTTCAAAATAGCGGAAGAAATATCGAGAATCTCGAAATCACGAAAAACACATGCTTCAATAACCAAATCTTCCAGTAATGGACAATTTGAAATAAAATTTTCAAACAAGTTAAAATCAGAGAAGTCAACCCTAAGCAAGTCAAGAGACCTGAGGCCACTAAAACCATTACTAGGCAGCTCGAGAACACAAGAGCTGTCAAAACATAGCTTCAGTGACACGAGTGATTCACAATTTACAAGGCAAGGGGGGAACGCAAATGGTACGCTTGAAATTATATTGAGATCAAGCTCCTGCACATGTCGCCTGGCCACAACGTTAATCCATCTATAAAGCGTGCTATCATCAGCATAGTCGTGGCAAAAAATACGGAACTTTTTGATATCAATCGACCCGTTTTGTGCGAGCAATACCCAGTTGACAAAATCTTTGAATTTATCAATGGTGGTGTGCATAGACCATTTTGCTAGAGGGTCTGACCAGATGGTGTTGATATCCAAGTTCAAGAAAGGCATTGAAATCCAAAAGTACCTCCATTTGCGTGAGACCGTGCTTAATCTGACAACATCAATCGTTTCCAATGATGATAATATGTGATGAATTATGGGATCTGGAAGACTGCTAAATCTGTCACCATTTTCACTGGCGTCATCCGCTGTTATTCCTCGAATTTTAGGATTTTTTGTGTCTACCATTTTCTTGGATTCTGGGTTGAGAACCTGAAAATGGCAAAACGAATGTGTTGCGTCACATCCCATCGCATGAACCTTCAGCCACCCTCTGAAATGTGAGTGCAGTTAGTAAAATGGGCTATTTGCCAACCCAGAGTCTTGATGGGCCTAGCCTGTTTAAATTAAGGCATATTTCATGATAGCTAGGCCTGATTAAGATGAATATAAAATTGACGTTCACACAATAATTTCTCCGACAAATACCGGAACCGGAAGTAACCAAATTGGAGGGCTTTTTAGTCTTAATAACAAAATTTTGAGGTTTAGGAGACCTTGAAAACGTAGTTGTCGAGTTCGAGCAATCGCGTTCGTTAACTTGACGCCAATCTATTTAGTCAACTTCTTTAACTTATCTTGCAAATGTTAAATTTAGTTAGATCATTTAAAAAGAATTAAGATGATAATAAAACTAGAAATACTATTCTAATTTCTTCTTTCCTATTTTCTCCTTGATTTTATACTCTTGAGAGCCTACCTTCATAAAACTACTTGAGAGCCCACCTTCATAAAACTAAGTCATGATTTGACATCATTAGATTACAAACAATAAAACATCAATTTTTTCAAGAATGACCTCCCACATTCTTTATCTTTCTTTAGGCAAAATTCCCTTAAAGTGCAGTGAATGCTTATATACGTGCAAAGAGTGTTTATATCCGATTCTTCTTCGGAGAAATTTAATGCAATCTGCTTGGCACCAATTCACCAAATTTTGATCCTTCTTAAAAAAATCAGATTTTCTTATAATCAAATTTTCTCATCAAATTAGAAATCACGATTTATTTGGTCATGCTTTAACAAACAATTCAACAAGCTGGAATGGCTCAGTTGGTTAGAGCGTGTGGCTGTTAACCACAAGGTCGCAGGTTCAAGCCCTCCTTCTAGCGATTGTGACAATATTTTTGTTTATTGTTTCTATGAAAAATATAGAGATGTTGTCACCCAAATGCCGGACGGAAAGCCCCTATAGCTCAGTGGTAGAGCGCCAGTCTTGTAAACTGGAGGTCTGCAGTTCGATCCTGCATGGGGGCAAAGGTTTCTCTTTTATATTGTTAAATTTTTAAAAAGAAATCATTTCATGGACCTTCTAATAAAGAGTTTTTGCATTTTTTTCATAAATTTCGTATTTACATTTTAGAAAATATATTATATATCTCTATTTTAAAATTACAGTTAACTATTTTGTAAATATGTATAATTTAAGAGGTACGACAGTTTGTTAAACCTTTAAAATTTAAGAAATAGAAATGTAGTTTTTGGGAGGATGCGAACTCAAGACTAAAAGTTATCACATTTAAACTAGTATAGCTTCTTTTTATAATAACCAAACAAGTAGAGCGTCTTTCTTCTTCAACTCTCACCTTCTCTCTTCTCTCCTACCAAACCCGTCCCCCCTCCTCCCTCATTTCTTCCACCACAACCGTCGCCCTGCCTCCTCTGCCACCAATTCCACTTCCTCCACCATATCCATCTCTCTCCTCTTATCCTCTTCCATCCAAGCTTACATGATTTTTCTTTTCCAAGGTTCCCGACTGGCCTCAATCTCAGTTCAATTCTTTCTCCTCTAGGTCGTCCACTTTCATTTGCTTCCCATTTCACTCCTCCCTCCTCCGAATCTATCTAGAACTCTCCCAATCAAACGCTCAACACCACACTCTTACTACCATGGACTCTCTCTCTATACTTTCTGCAACCATCCTCCAATTAAAAAAATAATTATGAATATCATCTCCGTTGACAACTGAAGCAACGTAAACCAGCCAACTAACACCAAATCACAAAAATTAGCCAAAAAAAAAAAGGAACCTATGATGTGGTTAGATTATGTGCAATACGGCTTCAATGGGTGGTGAGTGATGCGACTTTCGTGGATGTTGCTCGAAGGGGTGGTGTGTAGGAAGATTGGGGAGGATGTTTAGTGGAGGGGATGAGGGATACGGTACAGATCTGATGGGTTGTAGGTGATGGTAGCATCCGATTCGGGCGTGCGATGGTGGGGTTGGGCTGTCGGTTTAGATTTTGGGTTTGCGGCGGCAGTGATAGAATTTTTTTGGGGTAGTGTTTGTGGTTTACCTTGTTTTGGAGTGATTTTATTTTATTTTTTAAAATATATTTCAATTATATATTAGAAATTTTTTTTGAAAAGTATTTAAGTAATTGCGAAATATATAAACAGAAAAATGATACCATTTAAAAGCCATCTTAAGATAAAAAGATTTATCATTTATCTTTTAAAATTTAAGAACTAAATTTACAAAAAAAATATAAAAAACCTTTATTAATGGAATAAAGATAGATGATATTATACCGTTTTAATAACAATCTTATTTTAGAATATATAGGTTGTATTCTTTTATAAATTTAAATTCTGATTTTTGTGTTATATATTTTTTAATGTAATTTATACTTAATCTTAATTACATATTTTTTTAAAAATTTAAAATAATTTAAAATCAATTATATATTTTTAAATTTAATTAAAAATAAAAATATTAAATTCACAAAAGAGAGCAGTTTATCTCGTATACCGGAAAGGATTTCATCTTTTTGTTGACCGGACGGAGAATAGGCTCAAGGGGGCCCTCCCATGGACTGCCAACCCAATATTCAAATGAGAGAGTTTTATTGGTCGCAAAGACAACCTGTGGTAAAATTGGCAAGCCCTTCTAGCTCAGGGGGAGAGCGCTAGTTTTGTAGACCGGAGGTCTCTAGCTCGATCCTGCATGGGGGCAAATGTCTTTTTCGAAAGTAATTATGTTTTAATGATAATCGTCTTTCAGAACGTAAATTTATCTCGTAAAGCAAAAGAGTTCCATCTATTTGCCGAAAGTGAGTGAGCGAGTTCCGCTGGCTGCGTTATCCGAAAGAACGACAAGTCGGTGTTTAAAATCCCAAGTGAACGACAACCCACGTGCTTTTAGGAGAATAAACAAAAAATAATTCTTAGATAGCAAGACGACAGACGTAATGGTAATTTCCCTCAACTTATCTTCAAAAAACACAAAAATCTCTGCAATTAAAAGAAACTGTTTCGGAGTGCACAGCGTGTACTTCAAACCATAACAAGAGTCTCCTAAACTCGCCGCGCAGCACAAAAAGATGTTTCTCCAACCCTGTTTCCATAGCCACCAGAACGTCTACTTCTCTTCAACCCACTCTTACTCTCAATCTCCTTCATGCAAAATGCCCACTTTTACCAATCACCGAAGTGTCAAGTACCAGAAAATCCCCATCATAAGATGCTCTATATCGCAAATTCACAGCTATGGGACTGTGGACTATGAGAGAAGACCCATGGTTAAATGGAATGCTATCTACAAGAAAATATCTCTTATGGAGAACCCTGAACTTGGTGTCGCTTCTGTGTTGAACCAGTGGGAGAACGGTGGCAGGAAGCTTACGAAATGGGAGCTTTCCAGGGTGGTCAAGGAGTTGAGGAAGTACAGGCGCTACAAGCAAGCTCTTGAGGTATCAATTTTTTTTTCCTAATTCTTTGGTTTATATATATAGACACACACACACACACACATGAAATAGGATATGTTTTAAATACCCAAGCAAGGTCTTGAGAAAGGATTTTTTTCCCCTTCTCTGGGGTCTCTATTATGTGTTTTTAGTGTGTTTTGTTAGATGGCTACTTGACCTTTAGTTGAATTTGATTGATTGCGCTAATTTTAAACCCTCTCCTCTCCTTAATTTTATAGTGAATCTTTAACCCGTTGGAGCATTTACACAGCACAATTATTCGGTTTAGATCCTTAAATTATAGTTTAAGCTCTTTAAATTGAAAGCATAGTTGCATAGTTTAGAGATGTGGTATTGTTGACTAAAATCTTATACTAAAATGATATAAGAACATAGTTTAGAGTGTAAAATGGGAAACAATTGAATAATACTATATCTACAACCAACTGTTTATAACCTATGTTGACAAAATTCTACTAGACATATAACTTTTTTTTTTTTTGTTTATTCTTCTTTAGGGAATATATGCCAACTCAAGTTGTAAGCTTCTGGTTGCAAAATTTGGTTTTAGGTGTAGCATTACCCGAAACAATTTATGCGAGCTATTCAGCATAGGAGAAACTTACAGACAGTAGGAAATGGATTTGAGGTGGTCCTAAACCCAGGCACTCTCTTTGATTTTGAGAAGAGAGAAAAGATCTTTCAACTCTGAGAGTTAGGAGGAATATCGAAAGGGCTGTGTTTGTAGTTTCTTTTGCGTTTGGAATGATTAAGATCCAAAGTTCATGAATTTTAAATGTTGAAATTATCGAAAAATATATATAGATAGAATAATAGAACAAAATGAAGTGGGAAAAACTAAAGCTCACATGTGATGAAGTTTTCTGCAACAAGACCTGGAACACGTTAACAAATATGTGCTAAAAATGGGGTGTCGGAGCTTATCAAGAAACATTTAACATTAGCAACAGGAGAGATCATAAGCTGTGAAACTGAGATGGAGAATCAAAATGTTTCATTGATTGGCTTTTCTTTTTTTTTTTTTTTTTGTGCACGTGTGGTTGGGGGGTTGGGTTTGTTTTACTTCGAGACTCTGTAGCTGTTCCTGCATGTAAATACATATTTGGTGCTGGTATCTGGAAAGGTGGGAGAAGTTTTGGAATAAATTTAAGCAAGTTCATTTGTCTTGCAAGTCTGTAAACTTATGCCTGCACCTATCAGGTCCATCATTTTGGTGAAATTTTGGTCCTCTCATGTTTTCTTTTGGATAGAATTGGCAGACATACCTCTACCAGAGAATTGAGTAGCTAAACAGTGACCATATCTTCTGCAGGTGTATGATTGGATGAATAATAGAGGAGAGAGGTTCAGATTATCTGCTAGTGATGCTGCAATTCAGTTAGATCTAATTTCCAAGGTTCATGGAGTTTCTAGTGCCGAAGATTTTTTCCTAAGTCTGCCTGATACTTTAAAGGACAGGAGAGTCTATGGGGCACTACTAAATGCCTATGTGCGGGCTAAAATGAGAGCAGATGCGGAATTATTAATTGACAAAATGAGAGATAAAGGTTATGCTATGCACTCACTTCCATTCAATGTGATGATGACTCTTTATATGAACCTCAAGGAGTATGATAAAGTTGATTTGATGGTTTCAGAAATGATCGAGAGAGGCATACGACTTGATATATACTCATACAACATTTGGTTATCATCTTGTGGATCCCAGGGATCTATAGAGAAGATGGAAGAGGTATTTGAAAAGATGAAGACAGACAGAGCCATCAATCCGAACTGGACTACATTCAGCACAATGGCGACAATGTATATTAAGATGGGACAGGTTGAAAAAGCTGAAGAGTGTTTAAGGAGGGTTGAGAGTAGAATAACTGGTCGTGATAGGATACCTTATCATTATCTCTTAAGTCTGTATGGTGGTGTTGGTAATAAAGAGGAGGTGTATCGGGTGTGGAAGATTTACAAATCAATTTTTCCTAGTATTCCAAATTTGGGATACCATGCTATGATCTCCTCACTGATTAGGATTGGTGATATTGAAGGGGTAGAAAGGATTTATGAGGAATGGCTGCCTAATAAGTCATCTTATGACCCTAGGATAGCAAATCTTATCATGGGTTGGTATGTTAAAGAAGGAAATTTTGATAAAGTTGAGGCTTTCTTCAATCACATGGCTGAAGCGGGCGGAAAGCCAAATTCAACTACTTGGGAAATTCTTGCTGAAGGGCATATTGGAGAGAAGAGGATTATGGAAGCTTTGTCTTGCTTCAAGGAAGCTTTTGCCGCTGAAGGAGCTAAGAATTGGAGGCCAAAACCAGTAAATGTGTCTGCCTTCTTCAAACTCTGTGAAGAAGAATATGACTTGGCAAGTAAGGAGGTTTTTGAGGGACTGTTGAGGCAACCAGGATATTGTAAAGACAAAGATTATATGTCACTTATTGGCTTAACTGATGAAAGTGTAGCTGCCAATATGTCATCAAAGGACGAAGATAGTGCTGACTGTAATAGCAGTGGCAATAACAGTACCAATGAAGAGGATGAGGATGATGATTCTGAAATACTTCTAAGCCAACTGCAGAGTAGTGTGTGAATTATCTGCTTCTTTTTATTCTATAGATTGCAAATACTTCGTTGAACCTTGAATAACTTCGGTTCAAGAAAATTTTTACTGCAGTGGGATTTTAGCCAGCGTCGTAAGTGCTTATATCTTTCATGGCAGTAATGGCGTGGACGATGCCATCAGAAAATTTTCTGAGGGCCTTGCATGTTCGTATAGACTGCTTGGAGCTTGGCCTGATAGAGGATTCTAGTCCACTTAATGTGACTATAACCCTCTCTATTTCTCCTATTATAAGTTTTCTATGGATTTTCTTGTCTTCTTGTGTAGCATTTGGATTTTGGATATTAGAAATTTCTTTGGCCTTAGCCTTGCAGTTTATTGGTACTTTTTCATGTTCAAATGTTTATGTGCTACATTTTATATGTTGCGTTTCCTTTCTGTTTGATTTGAGTTGATGAGTTTATTTGTTTTTGGGAGGTCTAGGTGTGGATGTCAAGCTGTAAGATAATCTCGATTGTAGTTATCTTTCAGGTCCAACCAGTAGTAGCAATCTAGACTTTGTTGAAGACTTCCATGTAGAACTAACCAGAATTCGGGGTACGGATGCCCTAAATAAGAGGCCCAGTAGTTTGTGAGAACTTAGGCCGTTTTGTGTCCATAGTGGTTCTGGGCTAAGCAAGCGCCAGCAGAAGCTATGCTTTAATCTGAAGTAGTTGGTTCCCGATCCTTCACTCGAGAGTTTAACTTTCAACACTTGCCCTAACTTGGTAGATCATATCCAATTTTGGTATAAATCGGTCTTCAGGCGCCATGAAAAGGATAGACAACTACAGGCTGTTACGATTTCCTTGCTTCCAAATTTATCTTTATTACCCACTTGCTTATCTGCTCAAAATTTAAGCCTCACATTCAACTATTAGGTTCTGTTTTACATTCACAGATGTAACATTTTATCAAATCTATAAATATTTCCCATTGTAATCCTTCCAGTATTTTTGCCTAACTGGCTATCTTAATAACCTTATTAAAACCATCTATCTATTCTTGACAAAACAAGCCGTCGGTGATAAAACCATTTTATTGCATGATAAAAGGCTTGCTTGGATGCCCAGTCGCATGTGATGCACGTTGCAAAATTGCATTTAATGGTGATATGGCAGGACCTCGTCTGTAGATCTCCAAAATTTTGGGCTCTTTCAAGCTTTGATCAAGGATAAAAACATTTTGTTGCGAGTTTTTAGCGTTTTAAGGATGCTTGAAGTTGAAGTCGAAGCCCCCCCAAAAGTGTGGTTTGAACAGAGGAGCAAGTGGGTTGCTATTAATACAATCTGTATAACTTTTATTTATACTATAAAAGTAGTATATTTTTTTTTTTCTGTGGTAGAGAATTATGTAGGTCGCAATTAGAATGGGGAGAACTCACATGGACAGCACATGGTTTTGAGGTAAAGATACGTACATGCAACAGAGACGCTTTTGAGTTTTGATCCACCCAATACAAAAATATTTACACAAGTTCTCTAACAAGACATGCTTTGCCCCTGCTTCACTCCAAGAATAACATGCCTCCAGCTTGGCAACTCGTTTCTTTTCTTCTTCATCCTGTTACCAAACTTGCCCTTGTTAATTGATTGTATTTTAAAAGTTTTAGTCTTAATTTATGATTAAAAAACTTAGATTAGAAAAATAATGATTAGATTGGTTGGGAGTGGCTACTGTCTACTTAAATAAATGGTTTCAGAAACACTGCAAAAGACAAAGCTGAAGGGAAACTTGGGAGTTGAAAGTGCTTCCGAACAGATTGACATCTTGCTGTAAAGACAAAGTCTTCTTTACTTCAATTTTTTCCCTTGAGTTTCTCTAAAGATACGTCATCCATATTGATGCTCAGCACATAAATGCCTGCAGGGCGGTAAATAACTCCTACCCAGTTGGCCTTCAACTTGGCTTGTTTGGATTATAGTAATATACATGCTGCCCAGATTTGGAAACAAAAACTTTCAGTGAATCTACATTTAAGACATTTGATGTTTCAGAAGTGAAGAAGCAGTTTTAACTAATATAGAACAAAAATCCTTAAGCTTGGATATGTTGTGTAGGGTGGTGGGTAATCTTCATTTCTTCATCCGCTGTAAGATTTGCGGACAGATTATGCAAATCTATAGTGGGATCGATCATCCAGTAGCTGCTAGTTAACATTTGCGTATTTTTGGACACAGCAGCATATACCTGTGCCCAGGACCAACATAACAAATCCATGTTATGTCACCAAATTGTGTGGATACGGAACACATGCAGATCTCCCAAAAGTGGAACCCACAAATTACAATCAAAATTATCCCACATGTAATCACATGATGAGTATGGCATGCCATCACCATTGCGACAATAAATCACCAAAAACCTCAATTTTATCTCTGTTTCTTTTCAAGAAAAAGACACTAATCCACTATAAAATCCACCTTTTATTCCCTCTTTCAGAGATTAAACTTTGAATTTTAATAATCATTGCCTTGTAGTGTGTCGAAAGGACCGAAACTCGGGACATGCAAGTCATAATTCAGATCCCTAAGGTTATTTTTTTCAATTAAAGTACTCAGTCCCACCCTTTAGCGACCACCTTGCCTGTTTTTTCTTTTTTAATATAGCCAAAATAAAACCTTATATGGTAGCTCAACATGGGCATTAACAAAACTTAGCTCAAAAAGTTTGGTCATCAATGGCAGAGTTAGAGAACCCAAATGTGATGACAAAGGTCATCACGTTTCTCTCTTCTTTGCTTGAAAGGGTAGCTGAATCCAACGATAGTGATTGCCGATTTCAGCCACAGAAAATTTCAGTTTTTCATGGCCTCAGTCGCCCCTCTATCTCAGTCCAGAGCTATCTAGAGAGAATTCTCAAGTATGCTAATTGTAGCCCCTCCTGCTTCATTGTTGCTTATGTTTATCTTGATCGGTTCGCGCAAAGGCAACCCTTGTTGCCCATCAATTCTTTCAATGTTCATCGCTTGCTTATCACAAGTGTCATGGTTGCTGCAAAGTTCATGGATGATATGTAAGTGTTTTCAAAAGTTTCCTGGACAATATTATGAATCTTGAATTTAGTTTCTGGGTTCTTGCTTTCTTGAAATTTGAGATTTGAAGTTTAGAAGTGGATGATGATAAAATTCTTTGAACTCTTTACCTTTGAATCTTAACTTAAGATGATTCTGTAAGTCTATAATTGCTTCAAGGATTTGAAATCCTTAAGTATTTTGCTGAAATTTGATTTCCTCTTGGATTGCTTTGACAGATTTCACCTTATGAGACTGAATGTAGGTGGCTTTTCTCCTTGTTTTGGTATCATAATCACAATCACAAAGAAATTGTTAAAGAATTTTGATTTTTATTGAAAATTGTCTGCTTCTTAAATCAAGATAATTCTAGCATGTGAGGCCTGGTTGTCCTCTAGAGAATCAGCCAAAATGCATATGATGAAGATGTTTCAGCAAATGAGTTAAAAGTTCAAAATCAATAACTACTTTTGTCATTGTATGTGGCTTAGAACAACTAGTAAATCTTGCTAGGTAGAGCTCTAATTTAAATTACGTAGAATATACTCTAGTAATTTCACTTTTGTGCTTTCGACTTTTTTATTACTAAAGATTGATACTTTATTTCAGGTATTACAACAATGCCTACTATGCAAAAGTTGGAGGAATCAGCACAACAGAGATGAACTTTCTTGAAGTAGATTTCCTCTTTGGCTTGGGCTTCCATTTAAATGTAACTCCCAACACATTTCATACGTACTGTTCCTATCTCCAAAGAGAGATGATGCTGCAACCTCCTAGAAATGTAGCAGAATCATCTTTACACATTGGAAGATCACTGAAGCTCCAGTTGTGTTTCAATGAAGATGAAACTTCACAATCACATCAAAAGCAGCAACTAGCTGTTTAAGTTTTCAATGTAAACTGTTAGTGTAGTTAGATGTAGAGATAGTGACACTGTTTACTCTTCCTCATTCTTCGGGTTGCAAAAATGAACTCATGATTTTGTGTACTTGGACTTTTTTATTTTTCTTATGTCTTGTATCTGGTGTTGCTTTCTGGGTTTGGATTTCAAATAATTGGTATGTACAGACGGAAATTTCTTCTTTACAGTCTGGCAATCAATCAAAGTCTCTAATTATGTAATTAGTTCTACAAATTTTTTGCTTGATATCCCTTTTTGTGGTGGGCCTTGTGTAGCAGTGAAAGTTTCTACTTATCCATGTTATGATTCTCTTCCTTTTTGGGGTGCCACTGAAAGTTGAGAAATCAGAGGTAGCAAATTGGGAAAGCAAATGAGTGGTGACTGGTGGTGAGTGAAAGGCCTCAATGGCAATATGGCTAGGTGACAAATAACTAATGTAGAGAGAGCCCTGTTTTGTTATGGTCACTCAACAATTTGTTCCTTTTGACAGTTGTACTGATTCTTCATTGGGAACATGGAACATGTGCAATTACAGATAAGTGGCTTAGACTGTGGAGAGATGGTGTAAATGTTAGCACTCAGCTCGACTTGTATCATGGCAAATTCGAATCCCAGATTGACCATTTATTTCTATCAATTTCGCCTAGCTGGCTTTTCTTAAATTTCTGGCTTTATTCCAAAGCCAAAATATTTGAGCAAGTGAAACCAAGATTTTTGCAACTCGGCCCAAAGTGTTTGACATCGAATCTGTAGGTGAGAACAGTATTACGTTATTAGGCAGTAAAAATTATTAAGGAAGAGAATGTAATAAATGATTATGAGTCGTATGACATTGAATGAGTGATACTATATCAATTTTGTATATAAACTTTGTAGACGGACTTTGTAAATATAAAATTATAAAATCTTGATAATGCTACACGTACAAGGTTCATCTATGCATACAAAATTAATGTAGCATCAAGTGAATAGAAAAATTAATATAAGTCATTAATGTGAGAAATATTGATAAGTTATGTGACATTAAATGAGTGGTATTATATCAACTTTATAACTGTGTATAGAGACTTTATAAAATAGTATTACTCTTATCAATTTATCACATAGTAATTACCTGTATGCTAGAAGACCGGAGCTACAAGTATACAACCCATCATTGAGAGTGATTTGTTCAATTGTGAAAGCCAGGGGAAATAGGTTGGGAAAATTGTTTGAATTCTTGCGAGAATTAGAAGAGTGTAAGCAGTAATCTGTCAACAGCTTTGGGTTTTTAGTGGGCCTCACAGGTGCCTTCTGACCTTAATATTTTGGACCCAGACCCTAAAAAGGGCAGTTGGAAAGGCCAACCCAAATTTATTTAGGATAGATAAATGATGGTCTAAAAGTTTCTCAGGTCCAGTGGGCTGAAAGCAAGTAACTACCAGCCCCAAAATTGGCTGCACGCCGAACTCTGATTTAGCTTTGTCTATATTGTTCTGTTTACCTTTCAACGAGTGTAAACAACAAAGAATTTTAAAGAAAAACGACCTCCCTCTCCCGCAATTCAAACAATATATAAATCGTAAGACATAGTTTATCGTAATCAAGCAGTAAAAGTCTAACTTAATTCATTTATTTAATATAAAGTCAAGTTGATTAACATTAGAGAAGAAAATTCTACACACCGAAAAGTCAATCAAGCCAATTCAGCTATCACGAGACGATAAAAAATTGTATGACACTGATAGCTACTATGTAACAAAGAGGTTAAGGAGATTGAAGCTCATCATCATCGTTACCATTTGGCAACTTATCACGTTTACAGAACTTGTTAAACAGATGTATCAAACACCGAACTGCAAACGGGACAGCAGCTGCAAGCAAGATGTAACGAAACCTCACGGGTTCATCAGGCGTGACAGCAAAAACAGCTGATGCGTAAGTCACCATCATAGCACCTGTGGCAACACATATTTCGAAATGGAAAGGAAATCCGTATGTGAGTGATACAATGACAAGTATTGATGTAGAAAGAGCCACCGTGTTAGAAATCAAGAAAACATAGTAGGCTTTTGTTTGAGAAGCATATATAGCTCTGCCGGCCACATGTCCATCGTCATTATCTTGCCAAACCCCACCAGGAGGAGTCACCCCTGCTTGGAAAGTCACTGTAGCAATAAGAGTCACAGCCACCAGGATTACACTCCGTGCATCACCTGGCGAGTCTCTGCCTTCTTCATACCTGAAATATCTAAACCAGCTCCTCCCGGAACTCAAAGTAGGGCGAGGCATTTTATTGTGATATGAAAATTGACGATGCCAAAACTTGGTCGTCCATAGTTTAAATACAACTTAAGCTTAGACTAAGTCCACTTCAACATTTATATTTGTGTGTAATATATGAACATTAAATTTCCTGGAAAAAGCATGGGTTTGGCGAGTCTTGACTCATGGGCAACCGTTTTACAGGTCTTGGTCTCGGCTCTATTGGTAGACAGTCATCGTGATAGATCCATCCCGCGTGACAGTCGACCTTATTAATTAATTTTATTATTTATTAACACTATGTGATTATGTGATTGACCATTAATATTCAATCCAAAAGGAAACTTCTAGTGTTACCTTTATCTGGGAAAATGAATATCTAAAATTATAAATTATATCGATATAATTTTTATATACTTATTTACAAGTTTTATATACTCATCTATAATTTACCAACACATATTTTTAGTCATTGATCTCATCAAATCTAATGGTTGAAATTGAAAATCAAAAAGTTACATTTAATATTATCAACTCATCAATCATCTCAACCATTGGATTTTATAAATTAATGACTAGAGAATTGTGTCTAATTTTATGTCAAAAGATCAATTTCTTTTATATAATTTTATATCTATCATATCGTTATATCAGATGAATCGTACCAAAATCCTAACTTGTAACGATAGAAAGCCGGAGCTACAAGTGTACAACCTATAAGTGAGAATGATTTGTTCAATTGTGTAAGGCAGGGGAAATAGGTTCAAAAAATTTTCTGAATTCTTGTAAGAAATAAAGAAGCTGCCTTACCATGGGTGTGTTTGGAATTGCTGTGCTATAAAAAATTACTATAGAAAAATACTGTAAGAAGAATTAGCTATTAGCTGTGCTCTCTCAAAAAATTTTAAGACATTTGGTAAATTAGCTTTATAAAATTACTATGTGATCCAAGAGCTGTGGTTTAGTTTTTAAAAGCCAATTTTTAGTAAAAAAACAAAAATACACATTATTTCAAAGAAATATTATTAAAACTAAAATTTACAATATTAAAAATAACTAATAATTTATATTTATTAATTCATTATTTAAATTTAAAATTATAATATTTAATATTTAATAAATAAATATAACTATTTATTATTTTTAATAATAGAAAAGAAAATAAAAAGTAAAAAATTGAAAAATCATCGAAGAACAACTGTTTTTGGCTCTTTCTGCCTGCCACCAGTGAGTGAGTCGAAAATTTAACCGTTCGATCCAACTTATTCCTGTCTAGGATGCTGGAATCGTCAATAGATAAGAGAATATCGTCTTCCAGCAAATCTAATGAAGGTGGCAGTGTCATCCCACTTGCCTGCGGTCTGAAACACTAGACGATGGTTGGAAATGACATTCACTCCGGGACTGTTTTTAATTTTTTTTAAAAAATTTAAAAATATTTAAATTTATAATTTATTAACAATTAATATAAATTTTTACTATAAAAGGGTAGTTTTGAAATTCTGTTATTTTATAGGGACAATTAAGTATTTTGATCAATTTAAAAATTAGCTTTTCAAAATTTGATTTTCAAAAGTTTTCCTCTATGTGTTTTTCCAGTCTAACAAAAAAATATATTTTTGGAGTATCAGTTTCTTGGACAATCAGTTTTCAAATGCTTTTAAGGCTTCACCAAACACTTGAACAATTTTTGTTAGTAAAAGAATCCAAAAGTTATTAACAACAATGGGCCAAACACACTTTGTAAGTGTAAGCAGTATTCCGTCGACAACTTTCAGTTTTTAGTGGGCCTCACAGTTGCCTTCTAACTTAATATTTTGGACCCAGGCCCTCAAAAGGGCAGTTCCAAAGGCCAGCCCAGATTTATTTAGGATAGATAAATGATGGTCTCCAGTCTTCTAAGGTTCAGTGGGTTGAAAGCAAGCAACTACCAGCACCAAAACTGGCTGTTTGCCGAACTCTAATTTAGCTTCTCTATATGGTTCTATTGACCTTCTTTCAATACGTGTAAACAATGAAGAATTTTAAAGAATAACGGATCTCCCTCTCCCTCAATTCAAAACAATATATAAATCTTAGCACATATTTTATCGTAATCAAGCAGTAAAAGCCTAACTTGATTCATTTATTTAAAATATAAAGTCAAGTTGATTAGCATTAGAGAAGAAAATTCTACACACCGAAAACTGTATGGTGATGGTTTACTAATCTTATTCTGCTGACCATAATCATGTTGGTAAGTAATTTACTTTCAATCACGAGGACACATTTTGCCAATTCAGCTATGATGAGACGATAAAAATTTTATGATATTGATAGGTACTAAATAACAGATGGGTTAAGGAGATTGACGCTCATCATCATTTCCGTTTGGCAACTTATCACGTTTACAGAACTTGTTAAACAGATGGATCAAACACCGAACTGCAAACGGGACAGCAGCTGCAATCAAGATGTAACGAAACCTAACGGATTCATCAGGCGTGACAGCAATAACAGCTGATGCGTAAGTCACCACCATAGCACCTGTGGCAACACATATTTGGAAATGGAAAGGAAATCTGTAGGTGAGTGATGCAATGACAAGTATCGACGTAGAAAGAGCCAGCGTGTTAGAAATCAAGAAAACATAGTAGGCTTTTGCTTGAGAAGCATATATCGCTCTGCCGGCGACGTGTCCATTTCCATTATCTTGCCAAACCCCACCAGGAGGAGTCACGCCTGCTTGAAAAGTCACTGTAGCAATGAGGGTCACAGCCACTAGGATTACATGCCGGGCATCACCTGGCGAGTCTCTGCCTTCTTCATACCTGAAATATCTAAACCAGCTCCTCCCAGTACTCAAAGTAGGGCGAGACATTTTATTGTGATATGAAAACTGAAGATGCCAAAACTTGGTCGTCCATAGTTTAAATACAACTGAAGCTTAGACTGAGTCCAATTCAACCACATATATATTTTAATGACTATATGTGTTTTTGATATGAGGATAAATTTCCTAGAAAAAGCATGAGTTTGGTGAGTCTTGAGCAACTGTTTTACAAGTCTTTCGTCTCGGCTCTATTGATAGAACCATCCCGCCTGACAATCGATCTTACGAATTAATTTTATTATTACCATATCCTAGTGGAAATTACAATTACGTGATTGACCATTCAATATTCAATCCAAAAGGAAACTTCTTGTTTTACCTTAATCTGGGAAAATGATAAGAATATGATTGATGGTTGAAGAAAATATATTGATCAAGATAGGGAATAAAAAGTTAATTTTAACTATAAAACTCATATGTCATTATCGCAGAGAGAATTTCAGTGAGAGAAGGATCTTGACTCTTTGGTTATGAATTACATGGACTTAACAAATCTCAATCCTTCAACGGCAAAATCTCAGGGGCTGTCTGTTGTTATGGTCTTGTCTACTACTAATTTGCAGCTAGCTGCACAATATTAATATAAGCAACGCCTAGTGGTCTGAACCAATTCTTTGTTAAGCTGTCATACCAAATTACCTTCTTTTTAATTATTTCTTGGGCAATTAAATACGTTTTATGCAGTCTAAGTAGAGATATGTAATGGACTTTGTGCAGTGCAAAGTCGGCTTGAATCAATGGTTTTTCAAGAGTAATAGGTTCAGTGCATTGACGATGCCTGTTCGTGCTGCTTCGATCAAACTGCTATCCATTTCCAATCTTGAATGACAGGAGGTAGGCAAGGATGAAATTTGATTTTATGATTTATGGTTTCGTGGCCAAGGCATGAAAAAGAATTTGTAGCATGTTGTGCTAGCCACAACCAAAAATTTGTACTTTCAAAATTGATCATTGAACTTTCCTATAGTCCAATTTAGCATTTACAGAGTAATAAAATAATGGTCTTATATATAAGAAAAAGACACTCAGAGCAGTGCAAGTTGATCAAAAAATTGATTAATAAAGTTACGGCTCGCACATCTTTTATTGTGTTTCAGAAAAATATGATGAGAGCGAATGAGCATATTGCATTAACAAATTGCAGTTGTCAATCACATATTTACATAGAAGATGAAGTGTTTTAATGATTTGATATCACTAAAATTACAAGAGCGCAATGAGCATATTGCATTAACAAATTGGCTGAGAACACTTGTCAGAAAGATCAGAATGAATAGTAATACTACTTCTGGCTCTGGAAATCTTACTTGCACACTTATTGAACAAATGGATTAAACATCGAATTACAGATGGTAGAGCAGCAGTAAGTACGATGTATCTCAAGCTAAACGATTTATCAGGAGTAACAGCAAAAACAGCAGATGCATAAGTTACCATCATCGAAGCTGCGGCAACCCATATTTCGAAATGGAAAGGAAACTTATAGGTGAGCGAAACAATGACATGTATGGATGTAGAAAGAGCCAGAGTGTTGGAAATTAAAAAAACATAGTAGGCTTTTATTCGACACGCGAAAATTGCTTTGCCTGCACGTCCATGTTCATCATCACGATCATCTTGCCAAACCCCACCAGGAGGACTAAGCCCTGCTTGGAATGTCACTGCTGCAATTAGGGTCACTACCACTAGAAGCACATTCCGGGCGTCGCCTGGCGAGTCTCTGCCTTCTTCATACTGGAAATATTTAAACCAGCTCCTCCCACTACTCAGAGTAGGGCCAGGCATGCTGTTAACTTTCAAAGCAGTACTATGAAAAACGATGTCAAAACTTGCCTTTCCTGAGGTTTAAATAGAGACTTCCTTCGTGTTGAATGAGTCAACTTTCATCATTTTTTGTCAAGTGTTTCTTGTTTTGGTATGCGAAGAGACGGAGATTACATGCATATTGGTCGGCCTAATGCAAGATAATAATCTTGCCGCTATTTGTAATTTAATGAGGAGCTCTATCTTGTACACAGATATGAGCCCCCCAGGCCTCAGTCGCAGTCGCCCTTCGAAATTTTATAATATCTTGCAAATTCATCTTGAAATGACTTGTGCATGCCTCGATTTTTCCAGTACTATTAGCTAACTTCCAACAAAGAGTTTGCATATATATATGTGGATAGTTCTGGCAGTGATCATTTATAAATTGAATATGGCATGGCAAGTAATTAACTGTACTGTTCCCCCGTACGCTTGAGACAAAATTTGATAACCACATCCTCAACTGTCGAAAGATTCTACAAAGAAGCAATAAAAAAATATCAATAGGCATCGTGCTTCTATGTACTACACACTATACAAGGTGCGTACTGTCATTCTGATACCAAGGAGAAATGAAATACCATACAAGCTTTAGCCCTTTTCAACTTTCTTGGCAACATTTAAAGGAATTGCCATGATGCTTTCTTTGAATAAAGTGACAATTAATATTACACAATGAATGCTTATTTTTTCTCCTTAGGTTAGAATTAAAGAAACAAATAAAATACAAATTAAAATCTTTTTTACCTGAATAAAATATACAAAAAAATAATTGGTGGTTAATATAAAATATATCAAAAATGAGAGGGGATGTAATGAAACTTAAATTCCTTATAAATAAGAAAATCTATTGGAAATAACAAATATAAAGTTTCGGGATAATTTAGAAGTAGATGGATCTTAATCTTATAGTACAGAGGTAATCAAATATACATTGTATACTCTTTCAAATGGCCCCCAGTAGTCCTCCTGCCGCACGCCGTCAGGAGGGCTAAGCACAGCTTGATGGGTTGTGGTTACAATAAGTGTAGCTACATCACCAGAAGGATCGATGTTGTGCACATCATTGGGGGAGTCTCTATCTTTCCTGTACTTAAAGTACCCTTTCAAATGTGTTTTGCTGATGAAGATTGAGACGTTTCTGATGCTGTCCGGTCATTTGGTATGCTTGCCTGATTTTGATGAATTGTTATTGGTGTCACATTTTTCAAGTCGAAACATATATTTCCACAGCTTCCTTGGGATTATCATGTTCATTAAGCATGAAGTCAATTACTTGCTCATAACATTCCTATTAGGATTGGTTATACGTAAGTAATAAATTTAAGAAAAATAAATAAATAAATATGAAGGGATATATGCCTCGTACTGTTTTCTGGAGACTGCAAGGTACAAAATGGTGTTGCCCTGGTTATCCTTCTCGTTCAAGACATCCAACTTGTTGAACTGCTTGAGATGTTCTAGCAAGACTCTTGAAGGCATCAAACTGGTAGCTCTTCACTGCAAGATGAATTGCAGTTTTTCCTCGAGAAGTACATCATCAACAGACTCAGCATTAGCAGAAAGCAATTAAAGAATACATGACGTGAACTCTACCTTTGATTGCAGCGTAATGAAGGGAAATCCTTTTCTCCCTGCCCTTAAAGAAGGCAAATATCATGACCTACTTTCAACAGCTCCCTCACAACTGAGGCAAGGTGCAAGGGGCTGTATCCACCTTGGTTCGGTTCTCTGGCAGAAATTTCTCTCCATTTTATGATTTCTTATGCAAAATTTAATTGGACGGCCGTGGCCACGATGTCTAATTGGGTGTCTTCACCTTCTACAACAACTCCTTCGGGAGTAGAAGGATTGCCTTTCATCAATTTGATAAAGTAATATGTTACGATCTAGGTCAACTAAGTATGGGATTAGTTGGTGGTGTTGCTAGGATCTCATATCGACTAAAAATGAGATTGGTTGGTGGCTTATAAGTCTATGGGCACCCTCCCCTTACAAGTCGATTTTTAAGGGTGAGTTTTACCTATGGGTTTGTAACAATTGGTATCAGAGCTAGCCTACGCGAGGCCCACATTGCGGAGGGGGCGACCTGGAAAGGCCAGAGTGGGCCGCCGTAGACGTCGGTGTTGAAAGCGTGGTGGTATGTTACGATCCACATTAACTAAGTATGGGATTAGTTGGTGGTATTGCTAGGATCCCAAATCGACTAAGTATAGGATTGGTTGGTGGCTTACAAGCCTATAGGCACCCTCCCCTTATAAGCCGGTTTTTAAGGGTGAGTTCTACGTATGGTTTGTAACATAATCTACATATTTTCCATCAGAGCAGCATCAGGCAAACTTTGTTCCGTCCTGTCAAATGTCAGTTAGCTTATACCATGAATTTAACGATCTAATTCTCTTAACACAACCTAGAAAAGGAGCCAGACGAATTACTTGATTTTATAGTTGAAGAACTGAAGGAGTTGCTTGTAGAAAACAAAAAAAAAAACATCGTATTTATTTTAATATCTGGCTATTGTATCACTTACAACTACAACCGTACCCTATTAAGGTGAGTGTGAATTCCCAAATTCTATAGTAGAAAGCGACATTGTAGTATTTCTATGGCATCCAACTCAAGAGTTCGAACAACTAGCGCAAACTAATCAAAGCTCCATATGTGTGATCATTTCAAAAATGGCAGCCACATGAAACTAAATACTGAGCCGCGCCCAGTTTATTTATTCGTATAAATTTTGACAAAATACAAATTAAAAACAGCATTTCGAAGCCAAAATGTTGACAAAATACAAATTAAAAACAGCATGTCAAAGCCTAAATGTTATTGACTTCTACATTTCCTACGTTTCAGCCTTACAAAAGCAAATAGGGTTCAAATTTCAATGCCTAAACCTCGAAGTTATTGTCCTTCTAATACTACAGGGGATACTAAAGAATTAGTGGCTAATTTATAGGATATTTTTAGAGTAAAAAATGAAAATATGACTTATTATATATAATAATAAAACTAAAATATAAGCTAAACTTCCATGATTATGAGTTGTAACATAAGATTTTCAATTAAATTACATAGATGAAAGACGGGTAAGTGTATAACACTAGTTAACCAGGTAGGCTACTAAATGTTTTACATGATAATAATTCAATTAAAATGATTTTTTTAATTTTTAGGAGGGGCTGGCCTCCTATCCCTTCTTGGGTCGGCCCTTGTCTATAAGTAATAATATAATAATAATATTACACCTACAACTCATTTACAACTAACTCTCTCTCTACAATATAAATTGGTAAAATCTTATTAGAGATAGGTAAAATCTTATTAGAAAATATATTATCATTATAACTTATCTTATTTTTTTTTTAACTCATTCAGTGAATTTTTGTCAACTAAGGTTACAAGGAGTTTATTGTAGACGTAACATTGCTTATAATATAAACAATATAAAAGGCTAAAAATGAAGAAATTCCATTTAGTCAAGGATAACTTTTTAGACAATTTAAAGTCTATTGATGTTGTCAAATATCTCTTATATTTCTACTTAGGAAAACCTTTAAACTCTTTCCAAGCCCCTCTCTTAATTTTTTTAAAATTTAAATTATATTTAAAATGCAAATTACCAAAAAAAAATCCTAAATCCCAAGAGATAGTTGCCGCAAACTATATAATTCGATCACTGAAACTCTTTTATCCCCAATCGCTTCGTTCTTTCAATTTTTTTGAACTCCATTATTAATCTCTTTATCTCTTTTAACTCAGTAAATAACTAGGAAACTTTTGATTTCTCCAATAAGCAAGAGGAAAGCTTGATTGAATGTTCATAAGCCTTGTTTACCAAAATTAAGTGAATCGCGAGATAATATGCACGGTGCAAGAGTAAATGAAATTTTCCTCTTACTTTTTTCTACTAAAGGTCGGACTTGAAACATGTTGCATGCTCACCTTGACCTGATAATGTATATGCAAAAAAATGAAGGCCACGGCCAAGAACAAGGAAACTCCACCATAAATGATGCATAGCACATAATTAAAAGCACCAACAAATTCTTTCTTCCATTTGCCAGTAAAAACAAATAACTATAGACAATGGCTTTGCAATACTGTTTATCTCCCACTGAAGTTTCTTCTACTATCTCATACTTCTTCTGATGGATAAACTTAAATTGGTGGATTCGCATCATGAAATTTTTTGGTTTTAATTCGGATTGACAATCAAAAACATAATTTACTTAGTTTATGGTCTTTCATAAGTTGTTAATTTTTTTTTTCTTTTAAGAGGAATCGTTCAAATCGAAAAGGGCCGTATTCTTTTTAATAAATTTAAATTAAAATACAACTTAAAGGAGATTTTGCAGGACTTGTATAACAACACTCCATACCTGAAGATAGACAACACTCAAATGAATCAATTATGAAAGTGGGAGAACCATTTAAGCCCACTAAGATACCTTTTTCAGAATGGGCCTGTACCTACAAAAAGTGGTTTGGACTTTTGTTTCGTGGAGCCCAAATTAAAATTATCGAAAGATGAGTGATTACATTCAATGGTTCTTGCCTTCAGATTTAGCAAGTGAGAAAGCAAGCACAGCTCCGAAACTATTGGCGGAACACAAGGTGAACATCGTTTCCTGCCATATGTCAGTAAAGAAACCAAAATCTGGTTTCCAATTCGGCTTCGACACAACTTTTCTCGAATGGTTTAACCCGCCCAAAGTTTTTGCTGTCAACTTCCTCATCTCTCTCTCTTTCTAATAAATGCAAAAATCACGCTCCACTAAATGGGTACAAAACACCAGCTTTTGAGTGTTGTCCGCAGTCAAACCAACAACCACACACCACACCACACCACACCACCACCCAAAATATAATGACAACCCAATCACCACCTAAACAAAACCACCCCACCCTGTGCGGTGGGTTGCTACAATTCTCACCCTACGATCCCCTCCTTTTTTTTTCTTCGGTTAAAAAAAAAAAAATTATGTGAAAATGGGGAAGCAACAAAGTGACCAAAGTCAGAAAGTGGACCTGGGGGTGTGGGTGCGCAACCCATCACCCACGGCGCACATTAGTTACCAACCCCTCGCACACCTAAGCGGTGGTCTCATCCATCTAGTAGATCTCAAAATCAGCCGCACACCCCTCCCCACCCCCCCAATCAATATGTCACCAAACCCCACTTTCTCCTCCACCACCAACACCAACACCAACACCAACAAAACACTTTCGTTTTATTTTTTTCAACTTCCCTTTTCTCCTCCTCTTATCTCTTCTTTTTCCTTCTTAACCTCCGCAACCCACCTCCCTTAACCTACGCGCCCCCCACGCTCCTTGAACCACCATGTCCTCCTCTCCCCCTGCCCAAGATCCAGTCTCCCAAGATACACCCGCGCCTGTTTCTCTACCTGCGCCGCTGACACAACCACCCTCTGTCAATCCCCGCCGCCTCCCTCCGCCATGTTGGTCCCACGATGAGACCGTTGCTCTGATAGACGCTTACCGTGACAAGTGGTACGCGCTCCGTCGTGGCAACCTTAAGGCCACCCACTGGCAAGAAGTCGCCGACGCCGTGGGTCGACGATGCCCCACCGCTTCCCCACCGAAAACGGCCGTCCAGTGCCGTCACAAGATGGAGAAGCTACGGAAGCGGTACCGCACGGAGATCCAGCGCGCCAGATCGATGCCTCTTTCTCGATTTTCGTCTTCTTGGGTTCATTTCAAGAGAATGGACGCGATGGAGAAGGGTCCGTCGGTGAAACCCGATTACAATTCGGATAGCCCAGATGAAGATGACAACGACGACGAAGACGATGAAGATATCAATCAAGATTTGTATCAAGATCGACCCAATTTCAAAAACGGTGTAGCCAACACAAGGAGTGTTCATAATTTGTATCGTAATGGAATAAGTACGGGGCCGAGCGGCGGCGGCGGCGGTGGCGGATTTCGAATCAGAATTCCCACAGGAGTCAGTATAGCCCAACCTGGGCCGAAAATGTATGCAAAGATTGGAGCAAACCCTAACCCTAACGCTAACCACAATTCAAGTTTCAATCCGAAAACGAATTTCGGGTCTGGGGCAGGTTCAGGGTCGGGTTCAGGGTCGGGAGTGAATTATGGGACAAGGGTTTTGAGAGGATGTGAAGAGCCGCCGACGGTTAAGAGAGAAAGAGAGCCGGTTGCAGAGATGGTGGCGGCTATAAAGATGTTGGGAGATGGGTTTGTGAGAATGGAGCAGATGAAGATGGAGATGGCAAGAGAGATAGAGACTATGCGTATGGAAATGGAGATGAAGCGGACGGAGATGATATTGGAGTCTCAGCAGAGAATTGTGGAAGCTTTTGCCAAGGCAGTTTCCGAGAAGAATAAGAAGCCCAAAAGGATGCCTTCACCTGAGTCGTAGAAGAAGAAGAAAATAATTGTAGTAATGGCGCTTTTGGTCTTTTAACTCTTATGACTTCCATATGTAAGATTGCTAGTTTTTTTTTTTTTTTTTTAAGTTAGATTTCCAAGGCATAATATTGTAGAATTTTTTTTTTCCCTTTTTGGTTTAATTCATTCTTCTGTTAGTCTTTGTTAGGACAATAGGGAACTCGATAAGCTGTTGTTTTTGTTCTTATAAATGTGCTCTTCTTCTCGTAATTTTCTCTCTGCATTTGTATAGCTCTGAGTGTATTTGTGATCAGAGTTGTTCCTGTTGTTGTTATTGCCTAGATTATGTTTAGATTGAGTAACAAATCTTCAATCAGAGTACAACCTTTGGAGTTTATATGTTGAGTTGAGTATGCACACAATAACAAAGACATGAATTGACTTTTTAACAACATCCCCTCGGCAATGGCAATGTATTGTTATGTGTCAATTGTAAATGGAATACTAGGTTTGTTTTGTTTCTCACAGTTCTCACGCAAGAATGAACGGTTCTCAAGTGTGAGTGGAAACAGTGTTTTGCTTTGTGTTTGAAAGTTGAAATTGGTGACCAAAGATGTCAGGTTTTATATCTCCCGATTCTTGCACAGTTGCATTTGTTCTTCATGTCAAAGTATGAAATCATTTTTTCAACTTTTCGCTGCCACCTCATGTCTCTCATTTCAATTTTATGTGTTGTTTTTATCATGATTTGTTCTGTATATTGTGTTACTCCTCAGCCACCCGCATGGGAACAATAAAATTTTCATGATCTTTGACTCTTTGTGCGTGCTTCTAGTTTCTTATGGTAGTGTTTAAAGGACTGTTGCTAATGCCTGTAGCCTCCTTCCAACTTTGATACAAGATTGGATCATTATTCTTTTAAATTGTACGCGATTTAATGACCAAATCTTTTTCTAGGTTTAACAATCCAACACATTTTACTTGTACTCTAGGAAAACCAGGTCCACAGTGAACTGTATCTCTCTCATAAATCCAACTTTTGCGAGTGAACGACATGACAATCACCTATTTTCATAAGCGGAGCGGATAACGTGTAGGTCTTTTGATGTTACGATAAATTGTTTCCTGGAAATGGATGATATGTCCTTAACAATAAATGGTTTCCCGACAGCTGAATCCAGCTTGAAATCCCAGTCCAAAGATGCTCTCAATTAATCAACGCTAGTCATTTTCTTAAAATTAAACCAACCTTATGTTTGGTTTAAGTTCTTAAATACAACAATAGATAGAATTGTTTCCCAAAATTTTGTATAATTTTAAAACAAATTGTTTGTTGGTTTTTAATTCTTACTATTTTGTCTGTTAGATTCTTGAGATTAACAATGATGCCAAAGTGAAGAGAACGATGGAATGGGAAGGCCACAGCCTCCTGCTCTTGCCTGGCCATTTTCTTTGGGTGTAGTGGCATTGCTTCATTGGCATACAAGGCGATCAAGTAAATTTACTCTGTTTCTCACCAAATATGTAGTGTACTAGTGCTAGTGCTGCAAGCTGTCACACTTACATTGCGGCTTCTATGACAAGATTTTTGTTGGCTGATGAGTAGACTGTTGGGCTTGCGGGCTCAACCTTATTATTTATGCGTTTGTTGACAGGAGTCTTGTCTGGTTTCTTCTTGTTCTTTGTTTTTGTCTATATAACCCAGTGAATTCCTCTCGTGAGTAAAATACTTCTATGCACTTTGTATAACAAGTTCTACTAGGGATTTGATCTAATGGATAATTAATGCATTGTATAGTTTGCGTAACACAAGTTCTCTATTAAAAAAAAGAAAAAAAGTACATACGCTGGTGGATTCTCAGTATGATTATTGCATAATTTGAGTCTTGAACAAACAACCCAACAAATTGTACTTACAAAGTAGGAGACAATCATATGGCAAATACTAAGATACAAAAGCTGGTCCCAAAGGGTTAAAAAACAAGATAATTCATTTGTACCCAAAATCACAAATGATAAAATTAAGATTTGATCCTATTTACAGTATATCTATAGTATCAGCTTTAGAAAGGAAAAAAAAAAAAAAAAAAGCATGCAACAATCTGGAAGAGCATGATGATAAAGAAAGACAGTTCTGAATGTTGGTATCGAGTTTGGGATTTTCATGACCTCGTCTTGAGTCGTTTGAACTTTATCAAAACAGGCTTTTGTAATACAGAGACGTTAATATTGCTCCATACCTCTGGTTTCACTTGAAGTTGTGCAATTCTCTCAGCTATTTCCATGTCTTCTGGAAGAACAAAACCAAACACAGTGTAGGCTGTTTTCCACTCCTTGTGATTGGCCAGGCTTATAAAGAATTCTGGGCCAGAACTAACCCAGGCGACTGATCCTCTTCGTATTTCTGAGCACAATTCTGGCGGAATTCCCCTAAATGTGGCCTGATGTGCTTCAAGTGTTCCTTGAATTAGAGCAAATGGAGGGCCAAATGTAGCCTGCAAAGCTCATTTGGAGTGGAAAGCTTTTTTGAGGCAAATTTAGAGATCGTAGAAAAGAAAAGATAATGTCCTTTTACAGGTTACAACTGAAAAAACAATTAAACACGTACTCTTGGGTCTCTCTTCAATTTATAGCAACCATATATGAACAAATAATAATAATAACAAAAATAGAAGGACACACTGGCTATGCAAGTTGCCTAACATTCAAAGGCGCAAAAAAATAAAGTTTGGTGCAAAAACATTAAAACAAACAAAAATCAAAAAAGCCAGTTAGTGGTTTTAAATCTTTAACAGTAGCATCCTCAAACAAAAATGTTAGGCTGTATTTAAATCATGTTATCCAGGATGAATAGCCTTCGCAGAGACATTTAATTGGTATTTTCACAAATTACTTAGATTGTAATTCCATTTCACTAAAATAATGACTTAAAAGTAACAACTTATTTAATTAGTATTCATGTACTTAAGACTCTCTCTTATTTCGATATTGTTAACTACATTTCCAATACCAGAGAAGACCGGTTCCTTCAGGAAAAATGATGACACTTTTTCATAACTAGAAGCATAATATCAAGAATTTTGAAGCAGTAGCATGACTTATAAAAATTTGAAAAGAAATGGCATGGGGGAGAGGATCAGGGGGAAAAAAGAAAGTACAATTTTCTCCCGTAATCCCATTACACCATTAGCACTCAAAATTCTCTGTCTAAAATTTTGTTTTTAAGACAAAATAACAATTCAATAGTAGAAGCAACAAAACAGAATGGAAGTGAAAAGAAAAATTACATGTTCAATGTGATTTCCTTTTGAATCCCAAATGGCCCCCCTGCTTTCTGCACGGTAAAAGTGGCAACCTGGACAATGTCGCAATGCCAACAGCTCCAGGATATAAGCAACAGAAAGTGGCGCACAATCAGATAAAAGCTGCAAACATAGAAAATCACAACATTGCTGGGAAGTCAAAGGTAATTCTCATTCATTGATCAGAGTCAAATAAAATACACAATCAACAAAAACTGAAGTAGTTTCAATGGAAAATTTAAGTCATTTACTTATGCATTGGGATAAAAGTTAAAAGCAAGTCCAGACCACAAAGATAAACCCAAATGGATACCGGGATGTAAAAACTACAAAAACTGTATCCCACTGTCATGTGCCACAATTGAAGAGCAATGCGTGGGCTTCGCTCAAAAGATTTAGCAGGAAAATAAGGGCTTAGCAAAAATGACAAAAGAACAGAATAACAATGTTTGAACTACAAACCATTTTTACCAGTTGAGAAACAGATAGATGCAAAAACAAACATGTGTCATCAAAATACTGACTAGTGATGATACTTATACAATCATACTATGAATATTGTACAAAAAGAACGTTAAAACTAAGCCTGGAGATGAACCCTTACTTTTATATGAAGAACCCCATATTCAGTTTCCAGTCCAACAATTCCCTATAAGACAAAAACCATATTAGCTCAACAAAATTAAGACAAGAATTAAGATAAAGAATTAACTATGCAATCCATGCACATGTTGACACCAATATCAATACAACAGGGCAATCCTCCCACGCCATCATTTACAAACTCACAGTACGGCAACGTATCTTTTCCGACTAACTCTATTACAAACCTAAATACATGACATAAGTTTCTACAGGTTTTAAATTCTTTAAATTACTGCAGATTTCAAAGAGATGAGACAGTACTGCAAGAAAACACATATATTATATGTTGTAAGTTTATACTAACATTTAAAGACCGAGATTCAGTATCAAGCTTACCTCTCCTTTTCCAAAGACTAGTCCAGAAGTCCATATAACTTGATCACCTGACTCTCGCCTGTCAGGTTCCAAAGTATCCTTTTGTTTTTTCAGCCAACACTAAAGACAAGAAGAAGACAACAACAATCTTAGGATCATGTAGCACTTGCTTCTCATTATCTCATACACGACTAGCAACATCACGTAGGACATAAGCCTCAAAGAGGTCAACACTGATCATGCCCCTACGGAGCATATCACCCTTTGCCAAATATCAAATTGATCAGAGTTACATTGAAACACATCTGATCAAGAGAAATATTCAAATTCTGGACGATATATTTCTTCACATGCAATTCATATTCCTTTGGCAGCTCTAAGAAATTACTGATTAATTTTAATATTTCAGGGAACATAAGGAGCTCCTATAATTTATAGGCAATACATGTTCTTCGCATCAATGTACAAAAATTATTATAACCCCAGGACCTGATTCGTTTCATTGTGAAAAAAAAAATAATAATAAAATAAAAAGTTTTTCTCACTCTTTTCCTACAATAAATGCTGACCTGCAGTAAAAAAATGTCTTGAACAACCAACCTAAATAATAATTAAAATTTGCTGAATTTAAAACATATCTCTGAATTTCACAACCCATATATAAGAAACGAAGAAAATCTACCAAACCCAGATTATTCAACGAAAGAGAGAAGGATAATTAAAAAAAAAAAAATGAGTTTGATTGACAAAGATTAAAATACGAACAAGAATGAAGAAACAGAGTGCACACCTCACCAAATCTAGGCCCACAAGCTTGTTTATCGCCACAGAAAACCCAAGAATCACACAAACAAGACCCATGAGCACCCCTACACATGTCCTTGCACGCCATGCAACACTCCTCCGAAGAATTAACCTTGAAATCAGCGCCCCATTTCACTGCATCACCCCACAGCTCCAAATGCTCAATTCCTTTGCAGCACTTTATTCCGTCATCTCCTTGGCCGGCACCACCTTCACTGACGGTTGAAACCGAGGAGATGTTATGAGGGCTGGGTTTAAAGGATGCAGAGAAGAAGAGATAAACCATGAAACAGGAGATAATGGCCAAGAAGAAAAGAACAAAAAGAGCAAGACGGCCGAGTTCTGATTGCTTCCGACCCATTTGAATTAACAAACCCAGAAATTGTTTCTCTTCATTCTTTTTATTCATCATCACCATCTTGATGGTTAAATTAAAACAGGGGACTCTGTTTTTTATTTTGGTTGTGCAGAGCTGTCATGGCCAAGTTATCCTCTACCTCTAATGGCATTGCATTTGCATGTATTAGACACGTATATGTTTCTACCGATCGTGATTTGTAAAACCGAGCTCATGCCAATTGAAACGAATTTCAAAGAATATAACTTCATATTCTATATATAGACTAAACTTACCTCATCAAGTTTCATGTTAACGAGTCAATATATTCCAAGTTAAAGGTCTACAAGTCAATATATTCCATCTCGCTCTTTACGGTTTTCTACTTTTTTTTTTTTCCTTTAATTGTTAGGAAAGAATTTAGTCGTCACTTTCCCTCCCTCCAGTTCTGCTTTAGCTTTTTGGACTCGAACATAAAAGCTTTCACTGTTGTCGAGATATATTACTAAATTCTGTTCACATTACCCACATGTTGAAGACTCCTGTAACCAGAGAGACGATACCAAGCTGTAGTTATGTTCTCCGATGTTGTTGCACACTAGAAAATGAATATTTCTTTTAATTTCATTTACATGCAATTTTGTTCTTTAATATTCATTGCACCGCCATTGTCTACAATTCATTGCTTTATTCCTTTGTTTTTTTTTTTTCAATTTTTTTCCTCTCCATTAAATTAAGCATCTTCAAGTGTCTCCATTAAAACCATCAAACCGTAAAAAGAATTATTCTTTGAGCAAATAACTAGCTGAATTTCCATAAAGCAAGGAGTATACGCATTTCCTACGTTGCAGGATGATAATCAAGAATTTCTATACAGCAAACAGATATGATAGCCGCACATGCACATACATTGAATTATAGATTACAAATATAAATAAGATACAACGCTTTGATACACAAACTCCAAATTATTCACTTACTCAAAATCTGTTTACAGAGCCGCATTACATTATAGGGTTGAACAGAAAGGCAAGTTAAAGAATGTCTTTAAGGACTTTGAGAAACAAAATTCAGCAGAGCATCAAAGAAAGTAAAAGATTGTTGCTGAGCAAAATACATGACAAGCTATACCCTGTAAGGTAAAAACCACGTTACAGGAAAATGCAATAATCATATATACAAATAAGCAGTTTCTACTATTCCCCCTCAAAAGCAGAGTAGATTTAAAATACCTTACCAACAACACGGCACTGGACCACCAACAGCTATAACTCTACCTACACCGTAAACGCTACATCATGGTGTTAACAACGGGAAGCTCCATTAGTTTTCTAGAAACTCTGCTTCCCGGTCCCAGAAATAGCCAAATCCCAAAATAATTTTCCTTAAAAGTGTTAAAAAAGTTATAATCAAAACTAATACAATGGATAATCCTATACTAGATGGAAAAGAAATTTCATTGTAAAACAAATTTCTCAGACATTCCAGCGCCTAAAGCAAAAACAGCATTGAACAATAAACAAAGATGAAGAACAGCTACCACACAATAAAACAGTCTAGAAAGCCAAAATGGAAAAATATGTTTGGCACTTGAAATCAGACCTACACAGCAATCGAAGATCAAGAACTCCACTTACTAAAATCCTAGATGCCTAGACAACATGAACAGTAAAAAAATCATAGACATGAAATTCATTTAATTTACAACGTTTTTAAAAAACAGCCACAGTTAACCGCGGCAGCAAACTTAGCTTCTCAAAAAGTAATTAGGGTAGAAAATTGATGCTAACTAATTGATCTAAAACTTTCTAGTTAGCATACACAAGCAAAGAACCCTTAGTTAATCCCCTAGAACAATCCCCACCATCTCGTAAACCATTTGGAATGGTAATGTCTAGCTGGTTTTGTATAACAGAACCCCTGCAATATCAATTTTACATCAACCAACTAAATAGATCCCATTACTCATATTCAATCATCATCCCACATTTCCCAAGATTATAGTCAGAACTTGCAAAGCAATAAAACAATATCCAAATCAATGGTTTATGTGCTTCTAACCAGCCATAAATACTCCAACTGTCCATTCTACGGCCTTATCCAGAAATGCAGTGGTGTATTTGAATGAAATTAAGTTCAGCTGGTCAGAAATTTTGCAGATATTTTTATCTGATAAAGGGGAGTGTGATTTCAAACGTCCAGTGTCCCCCACTTTTAGATAACAAATTGAAAGAGCTTTCATAACCCCCCCTCCAGAAGCAATTATCCAACAAAACAATAGTTTTAATGGCACAAATAATGATCACTACAAGACAATGGTCCAGTTAGTTACATAAAAACCCAACCAGCTGAACAAGAGATTGCTATTATCAATCCATAACGTCATGTTAAAATAAATGGCAGAAGTTAGAATATATGGCAATTGTTGTATAATCAAACAGATCATACTTTACCTTTAGTGATGAACATAGCAGTTTCAAACTTTCAGCTGATATACTCCAGTAAGGCCTACTCAAACTCAGAAGACCATAAATTAAATGCAAGAAATACAAACTTACCATATTCCTTTAGAAAAGATATCAAACCCAGGACACTGACAATGCCAAAAACAATGGGTAAACGAATGTCAAGTGTTAACAATTTCATGTATTCTTCTCCTTATAAGTTCATTTTCCCCCAATTGGATCCTAGATTCAAATTCCAAAGAAAAGCAAAGCTCAAGGCAAAATCAGTAGTCTAATTGCTTAACAAGCCGTGACCTGCAGGCTAAGCACGTTCAACAATTCTTACCAGCTTTTCTATGTGGTTCCATGCACCACTAGTTTAAGGTCAAGGAAGCTTGTCATGACTACACAATAAGTGCTCATTGAATGCTTCTTATAGCCATCAGTTAGTTGCTTGTTAACCCACCATCATATTTTCTTTCAGGGTTGCTTCTCTGGAAGCAGTACATAATCCCATACAGCAAATGCCTTCTAATTCTTAGTCAAAACTTATCCAATGAATTGAGCATAGCAAAATATCCAAAAATTCTTTACCACATACAAAAAAACCTTAATCTCTCATCAATACTTTCCATTAAACAGATGATGCAGACACCTCCACATTGTCCATCAAGTGGAGTTCTTATATTGAGAAAATAAAAGAAGCAATTCATACATATCACATACCAAGCACTTCTTGTTTTCATCTCTAAACGAGTGAATTTTCCTTACAGAATAAACTTTAAACTTGACAAGTAGCCAGTCTGCAGAACCATGAATGGCTTAAACCAGTGCAGCCCTTCTTTAACTACAAAACTTATTAAGTTAGGACATATAGAGGCTACTGTGCTCAGCAACATGCTCCTCTCCAAAATTGTAGGCATCCTAATGCAAAAGCTTCATAGTCCACATCCTACAGCAGCCTCTTTGTCATGTCAAATCTGTTCCATAGAAAATTCACTTGTAACCATAGGGCTCCTTTTTTGCGAATCATACCTCTTAAGGAAAATGGAGAGATGTCAAAGTCTTCAGTCAATCGTTTTCTCTCCACTAAAAGATACACTTAAGGAAGAAAAGTTCAATCCATTGGAAGATGAATGAAAATGGCTCTAAAAAATGTTTGACTTACATCAGTAATATGACCCGGAACCACCGCTACCCATGTAACTACTGCCACCCACACCACGACTGGGGTAAAGCGATGAATAAGAACTACCACCAACCTGTTATGTAAAAGTAAACAAAATTGCATAATAAAAACGTTATCAGGATTGTCCTAGAAAAAGGGGAAGTTCAGAAGCATACATCGGATCCACGAGACATATAATCACCACCATAGCCTGAAGAGTACATTCCACCAACATCACCGCCGCTATAGGATCCTGAAAACAAACAATGAACGTCAATGAGAACCATGCCATGATTGCCACTAACAAGCACTAATTTATTCCACTACTAACAATGTTCAAACATCAGCACTAAAAAAACATACCTCCTCCATAACCCATGCCCTGCCTACTGCCATAAAGTCCATGTGAATCTTGACTGGAAATAGAGCTTCTGCTGCCGCCATATCCAACATTAGATCTTCCCATTCTGCCAACCAAAAGAGGAAAAAAGTAAATGTAAAAAGAACTAGTTACTGCAGCTGCTTCCTAAGAGATTCAGAAATACTGTTGGCTTTAACTTTAACAGGTAAAATACCTATCACCATATGTATCCCCATATTGAGAAGCACCTCCTCCAATGTCATAGTCCAAACGAGCCCTCGAATGTCTAATACCGGCATCAGCATAACGTGGAGGAACATCATCCTACAATTAAAATTATAAGAGCATAGGAAATAAAGATTTTAAGCACATGATAAAATCTGGAGGACATGAACAAAAAAGGACACAAGATTTAACAGACACAGAAACTAACCATCGAAGAATATGGACGTTTTGACCCAGAAACAGAGTCATATTCACGGCCACGCCCTTCACGGTAATTTGGAGGAGGCCTTTCAAACCTTTGACCATAGCCATCATCAACATAAGGTCTCCTTGCTGCAGGACGAGATGTACTTCTAGGCATGTCAGAGTAGCCAGAGCCACGGGATGGATAGTCATCTCTATATTGACGTCTCTCAGGGACAAGCCTGGAACCATAATCTACTGGAGCCCTGCTCCTCGGAGGCGGGACCTCATCTCGCCGACTATATTCTCTCTTCAAGCTACTCTTTGGGTATGAAGGCACTGCAACGAAATTGTTCACATTACACAGTAATCTCCCATAGGGCATATTAATTTCTCTCTCTCAAGGGGCATATCAATTAAAAATAACATGGAAATAATTCATACCAGTAGCTCTTCTGTCATAGGATCTAGGTGGAGGTGGAGGCGGCATGGGTCTGCCTCTTGCTGGCATGGACATAATAGGACGTCTATCCCTCAGTCCAATAGGCCTCTTGATACTGGGTGGTGGGAGACGACTTCCAATTCCCCTTAAACTCCGACCAGCAAAGCTACGTGGTGCTGGACGACCCCATGAACCCCTGGTTACTCGTCCAACCGCTCGCCCAGTCCGAAAATCACCTCGACTAGCATGTTTGCCCTTACCTCTCTGAAGTGGTCTTGACAACCTGGCCCTAACTTTGGCCTAATTAAGACAATATCAACCGTAAGAAAATAAAATAAGGAAAAAAAAATAATAATGATAATAACTATAGGCCTTCAGAACCAAAATACAACCTTGTTGTCTCCTTCACCCAACTCTGCGTTGTTAATGCTTTTAGCACACGTGACTGCAGCATCATGACTGTCAAATGTAACAAAACCAAAATCCTTCCTCTTGGCAGATGGCATATTTCGCGCAAGCTCAATCTTTTCAATCTCCCCGTATTTCTTCAGCAGCTCTCGAACACGATCCTCATCCCATGAAGCAGGCAGACCATCAACAAATACAGTCTTTACCTGAAATATAAGTAATTAGAATAACGTCAAAGTAACTTTTTAAAGAAATTTTTATAATCGAGGTTAAAAGAGCATAATGAAATGACACAACAGATATTTACACACATCAAAAGACCAAATCTCCAAAATTCTATTCATATAGATCTAGAAGCAAAAGGAAACCAACTGGAATATAAACTGCCACATTCAATTTACAAAACAAAGCCAGAAGGGATATATCCTCAAAACTCCGTTCAAATTTTTTTTCAAATAGGGTAGGAAAGTTACGCAACATCGAAATTTTGGTGGGCTGTACAGCTTACTGATGCATCAGAAGAATCATCTCTCAAATTAAATAATTAGTATCCACGCTTCACACCAATATAGTTTTTTAAAACTCCTTACATGACAGACAGCAAGAGAAATAGGCTAAACCAGCCAAATCTAAACCAACCAAGCATGGTGAAGCAGAAGAGTTACCCCAAAAGAATTACCTGTGCCATTATTTCGTCACCCGGGTCAATGAAGGAATCAGCAAAAGAAACCTTTGCAGGTCTATCAACACCAAATAAAACATCTCTCTTTTGAAGACGCTTAAAAGCATCCATAGCATCCGAACGAGATGAAAATTCTAAAAATGCAAAACCCCGATTCAATCCCTCGTTGTTACTATCTTCTACCAAAGTCAAATCTTCAACATTCTCAACTCCATAATGTTTCAGCTTCTCTTTCAACTGAAATAACAGTTAACAACTTAAGTGTGAGGATATAACATCTCCTGATAACCAGTTTATTATAAAGAAACTTGATGACTGATTGTCACACTAAGAAACTAAAATACTAAAATACTTACGGCTTCCTTTGTCCATGTCTTACAAATATTACCCAGGAAAAGAGTGTCGCTATCTTGACTTGGTGTAACACCACACTGCTTCCCATTTATCTGGAATTGCAGCAATTAAAAAGAATGTAATTTATAGATGTGAAGGCAAATTTTTCCCGTGGATAAAAAGACAAAATTGAAAGTTACCACAGGGTTTTTTAGATCAGTAACAGCTCGTTTTGCTTGTTCCACAGTTGCAAAACGCAAGAATGCAAAACCCTTGTTCTTCTTCGTCTGTGGATTCATCATCAGCCTGACTTCAGTGACCTCACCAACCTGACTAAACACTTTCCTGAGGTCATCCTCAATGACATCTTTGTCTAAACCACCAACAAATACTTCAAACTCCTTACGCTTCCGCCTCTCCTTAAATAACTCATGGTGCTCCTCTTCCTCTACATCAACCATCTCTGGATGCTCCGGCTCCTCGCCAGCATGAACCTCATCCTCTTCACACTCATCACGTTCTTCAGGAACATCTTCCATCTCACCCTCTCCCAGATCACCCTCTTCCTCTTCAGCAACAGTCTCCTCATCAGGTTCATCCTCTTCATCTCCCACCTCCTGAACATCCTCTTGTTCTATTTCCTTGTCATCATAATCCATCCCACCATATTCTTCAGGTTCATATTCAGGTTCGTTATCATCCAACTCTAAACGCTCATCTTTTTCATACTCTTCTACAGACTCCTTTACCTCATCCTCTTCTGCCATTTGAAAAAAAAAAAAATCCAACCACACCAGTCAAATAAAAGAATTTTTAAGTTCTTGACTATCCTTTAGAAGACTCATTACAACTCTTAGAAGTCCAAATACTACGATGGGAACAAATTATTTTCCATCATTATGTTTTGCAAGGAAAACAATTTTTATTTGATTTAAGCTTCGGATACACCAATAGCGCATGCAACAAAATTTGAAGATTAGTCAACTCGAAACAAATCATCCAAAAACAAACAAACCCAACTAAGAAATAACATAGTTTTAGACAAATCGAAGACCAGCAGTTCATTAAAGAAACCAGACACGATCGATAAACAAAGAAACAAAAAATCCAGATACTAAAAATCCAAAGCCAAATTATCTAGCCGAAATAAAAATTAATTGATCATTCCATGCCTATGAAAGGTAGGAACTTTTGATAACTTAACAATCCCAAGCAGAAAAACATAATCTACCCGATTAGATCTAAATCAAAATTAAACAATTGAACTTACTTTGCTTGGCGGGAGCCAAACCATTGACATCGGATTTCTGTTCAATCTCTATAGCAATCGGCTTATTATCATCCTCAACAGCCGGCTTTTCCTCTTCCTTCGCGGACACCTCATCCACTTTCGCCGGCTCTTCTACGACTTCCGGTTGCTGCTGCTTCGCGGACGCCCTCGTGGCTCTGGCCGTCCTCCTCGCCCCCGAAGATCCTCCTCTTTTCACCGTTCTTGGCGGCATTCTTTGCTCCAATTAGAAGAAACCCTAGAATCGGATTGGTCAAACGAAGCCTAAAAATCTCACGCAATAAAATATGAAAGTAATTTGCTGTATAAATTTAGGAAACGAAAAAACCCTAAAAAAAATTATAAAGGTGGATAACGTAATTCTAATTGTAATGTGTGTAGGACTAGGAGTGATAGATGGGTTTTGTTAGAGTGCCGGTGTGAGTATGTTTTTAAACGCTCGATTTAGTTAGTCTCGGTCGATGATTTCATAAAGGGCTGAGACACGTGGTTTGCTTAGGAGTGGTAAACTTGTGTAGTGCGTGAAACAGAGGATTTAGCCTCGTCAACTGATGACTTCAACTTGACACTTTGTGTTCGGTCTATGTTCTTTTATACTTTAGATTGAAGCCTGAAGTATAGGATCTTTCTTGGATGTTCGTCTTCGTCCATCTATTCACCGCCTTTGTCACACGTGTCATGTCATCAGTTAAAATTGAAACCCATCAAAGTAAATTTATTATGTAATTTTATCGAAAAATAATATATTTTCTAGTTAGGGAAAAAATATATATATATATATGGGAAAATAACGACAACTATTATTGAGTTTTAACTTATTTTAATAAGAAAATTATTATATACTTTTAATCCATAACACTCTTAAATTTATATAAATTATTATTTTTTATCATTTAAATTATTATTTTTAATAGTATTATCATAAAAAAACAACTTCAAAAGTATGATTGATAAAAAGCGTACAATGATTGTCTGATTGAAATTAATCTAAAACTTAAAAATGCTTTTATATATATGACCATCACCATCCTCGTCGTCAAATTAATTATCTTTATTTACGTAATTGGTAACTTATCCATAGGTAATATGCAGATAAATATAATATATTTTTGTATTATTATAAAAAAATTGGTCCTCTATACACAATAAATTATTATATAATCAATATCAATTAAATCCAAATATTACATATTAATTAGATAATGATCAAATTGAGAGAATTATTTAAATTTTTAGTTAAAATTTTTTAATTAAGTTCATTATTATGGGACATAAAAATATTTTTTATATAAATTGATAGAAAGTAATATTAAGTATATAAACAAATTGTATCATATAACTCATACAATATTATATTAGTTCAAATTCATCGATAGATATAAATGAAAAATAAATTAATTATTTTTTAATAAATAAAAAATACACATATTTTAATAACTTTGTGTCAAATTTAATTATATATATATATATTGAGTTATATAAATTGATTATATGCCTAGAATTATGCGTTAGTAAAATATGTTAGAAATGTGTAATCGCTAAACTGATAAGCCGCTCTCTCGTCGATATTGACAGTGTTAGGTGTCTTTTTGTAATATATGCCTGTCATCTCCAAAAAAAATATTCCCAATTAACATGCACGTTAACTTATATAAAGTTAAACTTACTCGGCCATTAAAAGAAACTAGAGTTTCACAAATTTAGAAATAATCTTTCCAATTAATTTATTGAATAATATCAATAACTGTCTTTAAGTTTTAGCTTAATTTTAAACGAAGAATGACTATACGTTCTTAATCAATCAAACTCTTGAAATTGTTATTTTTTTTTCAATACCATCCTGAAAATAATGATTTAAAGATAACTTTAATAATATGATCGATGAAAAATACATAATCGTTGTTATTCGTTTAAAATTAAATAAAAATTATAGGGTAGTTATCTAATTATCTCATTTAGTTACTTAACGCTTAAAGCTTGTCGTTACTCTTTAGAAAACTAGATGCATTTAGAAGCAAATACGGATCAATTACTTAGTACAATTCCGTATAGAAAACTTATCCCTCACCGTTTGATTCACTAACTCCTTAAACACTTTCTTGGGATTCTCTGTTTTATATATCTTTAACGAAATTAAAATAATTTACAAGTATCACTACAATTTCTTTCACGTATAATCAAGATCCATCGAAAAATACTCAACACTTTTTTTTTTTAATACAATCAAAATAAAATACTGATTATGCCCCTACTTATGTCCATGAATTCGAACATCCATTGTGTTCAGACCATTGAAACTGGGTGGTTTCATTACGAGCTTTGGCTACCTTGAATCGCTTCCAATCACGAAGAGCCACCCTTAAATCGTTCACTTTGGCACTTATACGCCGGCAACAATTAGAATGGACAGTAACCACAGACAAAATGTCTTTGCTATCTTCACAAAACCCACTGAAGTAAAGCGTGGGGAGAAACCTTACCTGTAAGCTCAAATTTGCAAACAAACCTCCTTTCATGAGGTCCGATAACACATCTTGCTCCTTCTTCTCTGTTGAATTGTCCTTCATGCCATACCAAGTTTCGAACAAAGAGATCGTCTTGTTGTTTGATCTGATATAATAGAAGCCTGTATTTATTGTATTCAACTGTGATCTTGGATCCCCGTTGTAATTATCAACACTGATTTGTAGATCATCTTCTACAACGTCGTTTGGGCTTAGGATTACAAGTGGATTCCTTAGCCACATCACATCAGTATCCTGTAATAAAAACATTATCCCTCGTTAATAACTCGGAGAATGAAAAGGCGCCGCTACCGCGAAAATCACGACAATTATATTTTATAAAAATGAAATTCAAGAGAAAATCTTTTATACAGTAGGTGTACCATGTGGCTGAATTGATATGGTACATCCGTCTAATAAAAAGTTAGAAAAGTATGATGAACAGTAGATTTTACCGTTTTTATCCTCTATTTTTTTAGCTTCCTATTAGATAAATGCACCACATCAATCTAACTATATGATGTATTCGCTGCAGAAAAATCTTTCTCAAAATTTAAGACTCTAAGCAAGTTGTTTCATGGCCTCACCCTCATCCTTGTACTGAGATTCAGATTTTGAATTGACAATTCCATGCTAAATGTGTGCTTTTTGACTTAGTAATATGCAAATCCTGAGTGTATTAAAAGCCCGAAAGAGTGTCGGCAAGAAACGTTTTAAATTTCTAACATGTCCAGATATCTCCTATTAACTGTTCAACCTAAAAGCAACTCGGCATTACCAGTGTCACGAGGAGCCAGTAACAAATAATTGAACTTCAAGGACAAACAAAGCCACACTCAAAACACCCACTCGATGCTAACCAAAGCCACGCTCGAATAACATTTACTTGTCAATTACTTGTCATAAAGCATGACATATGATAAATTGTGCACGCAGTTTCAAGCCGACAAAAATGTCCCAGAATCCCAGAACTCATATAAGAAAATAATTATTGATCTCATTTACCTAATCTTTACCTAACCTAATCTTTCACCCATAGACTGAAATTGAACATTTTTTTAATTAAAAAAATTAACTTCAATCAAAGATAGTGTTTTGAGATACGAGAGTGATGGTTATATCACTGCATTATTAACGTGATGAAATAAATCAAATAAGACGCATCCAAAGTTTTTTCTCTTTCACATTTTAGACGTCTTTCAATGGCTTGTTATACTATATCAGCTTAATTAGAGTCATACTGCAGTAAAACTATTGTATCCATACAGTACTTTTACTTTATTATAACATATAAAAATCGTAAATTATGTTTAAAAATTATAAGGGAGTGAAAAAAAATTGTATTTACTATTTTTATATGTTTTGCGTTTATAAATTTTTTATATTCAATTTTTATTCATTTGTTTACGACTTTTACAATATATTTACAATTTTTACACAAATTTATCATGTTATAAAAAAAATCTGCTTAATTAATTACGTAATACAGTAGATATATCTGACACGGTGACACCCCCTCTTTAGATTTTTACCTAATTCTGAATCACCGGTGGTCCAGTCTGTGACTTCCCAACTTTCAGGGCAATGACCAAGGCTGCCATCAACCTTTCACCACGTGTCAGCTAAAAACCGTCCACCTTTTAACATTCCTTGATTAAAGCTCTTATAGAGATTAATTAGGAGATTAGGGGGGAAGAGAAAGAGAAACATTGTACAACGAAAAAGGGGGAAGTGTCTCTCAGAATTTGTACTAATGATGGAAAATTTACCGAATCATTCTTCAAACTGGAAGCTACACAATCTTTAGATTCTGTCTTAAGAAAACTTTAACTTAATTAACAGCTAAACGATAATAGGTCCAAGATTGCTAACCTACTCGTCATGACATCATCTCAGTCGAATTAAAACCAAACTATCGTTTTTAACTTAGATTTCAGGTTCAACCTATATACGGAACATATCATTAATGAAAAATTAAAAATTAAAAAAGAAAGAGAAATACCGTGAAGATGAAACTGTAGCCGCGCTCCAGAACATTCAACAGAAACTGAGTTCTTGTCCACATCATTTTGATAAAATCACGAGACATGTAAACCTTCTCAGTAGCAAAATCAACACCGTCGGTGACCAATCTGTAACAGTGCAACCGTTTAAACATGCAGCGTTCATAAGCCGTTTGATCCATTGTGACCAGAAGAAGATGGTCGACTAGGTGCCTGGTGTCCTCTCCTAACCAGAAACTTTCCAAAAAGATATCAAGCATGGTGGTATCAACCTCAACGCTTTGTTCAACATAAGCCTTGTTGACAACGGCCAGGATCAAAGTTTTGTTTGGCATGGAAGCTTTCTCCAGAGCCACTGCTAAATCATCTGCGGGAAAATCTGGAGCTGTCTGAGACGAAGACAGACAAAATTAAAACGATGAGGAAGCCAGCCATGTATAATAAATATTAATTAAAAAAAAAGATCAAATCGGAAAAAGAATATTAATTTAAATATTCACAAGGTTTGAGCGCGAACAAACGGCTTTCTGATAAGGCGACAGAGGATATGATTTGGAAGGAGACCAGATGAATATGTAAATAACTGCTGCAATGAGAAGAGTTATAATTGCAAAATTCCCGAGAGAGTTCTTGGAGTAATCCATAAGAGGTTTGGGTTTTGGATCTAAATCTTGGAAGATACGGAGATGTTTATTGTTATTGATTATGTGTTTGCGTTTTTTATAATGAGTAGAATGGTCACGCAAAGTTGCTGAGTTCATGGGTCTGAATTCTGAAAGAAATCTGAATTTTCATCGTCTAAAACTGGTTTAATTAATAATCTTTTTTCTCTTCCGTTCTGTGCATGAAAATTGGAATATTGTTAGTTTCTCTAAGGGAAATTTACAAGACTAGCCCCCCTTTTAGGGGTCTTCTTAAAAATAGATTTATAACCACCAAGTTTTTACGGCATAGCCTCCAAACGATCTCCCATTAATAATGATCGTACTACCCAATTTGACAGTTTGCCGATGCTATTCAATGATGTTATGCCCAAATTCGATGATGGTTTGATATAATTCAACAAGTGTGTGACATAAGATTCAATGGTTTGATGGACATTTGACGTGTGGGTTCAACGACTCTTCGTCCACCCATCAAACTGTCAAATGTCTTATTCAACCTTCAGTAATCCTCCATTTTTTAGTATAACATCCAGAAACCCACGTCAAAACTCAACATCTGAATGCCTAGAATCAAAGTTGAAACTCTCTCATAAGGTGAACTTCTAACTTATTCGGATACAGTGTGAGATCAAACATGTTTGAGAACTCAAAAAAAAAAGGCCAAGAGGCTATATTTGAAAAGGCTCCCAAATTGGGGGTTAGTTGTGTGATTTTCCCTTTCTTTAAACTCTATTCTTAAACGGCAAAACCCACCACCGACCATCCAAACGACCCTATTCCACTCACGGTTCATTACGGATCGTAGTCTTACGGGGCCTTTCAGATCATGCCACGTCCTCACTTAGTATTTATTTTTTTAATTCACATTAAATCAATTTCTCTCCTGGGATGCGCCACCCCTGTGGCTTGCGTTTGCATTTGTGTGACGCAATTTTCAACCCTCGGACTTGTTTTTGTAGCTGATGGTACGAAGTTAAAGTCATTATAAGGCCACTTCATAGACCGTGACAGCCGCCTATGAAGTCTGAGGCAGCTGAACCCCGTGTACAATTCATATATTTCAATACCTTTCCTTCTCTTTCAAGATTTATTTTTGAAATTTTAATTTTAATATTCAACCATTTTTATATTTATCTTATTATTTTTTTAATAAATTTTTGATGAAATGCAAATTAATTCGTGTCCAATTAATGAGTTAAAGCTTTTATTTTATATTTTTATTCGATACTAGTCACATCAATCAAATTGAATGTAATCTTAATGATTATCTGTTGATATCATGCGATGATCAGGATGCAGATAAAAGTAAGTAAACTGACACATCACCGGAAGCCTCATGCAGTCAATTATTGGTTAAATTAGAAGTTGAGTGCGTTAAGCAAGCATGGGATTTGTTATGGGGTTTGTTATGAATGGTAGTTATTTCGTGCCCATGCTCTTAAAAAGGCCCGTACCGTATCAGATTATTTACCTGCTCAAGCATTTGTCAAGGGGCGTTCATCAACTCTATCTATCAATCTCTTCCTCAAGGGTTTAGTTTGAAAAAAAAAAAAAACTTCCAGAAAAATAATCAATTTGGATGGATTATTTTGAAATTCATCATTATAATCTTATATATATCTGTAATTGTCTAACCAAGTTCAATCTTTACTAATGAATATACGTTTTCGAATAAGTTGTTAAAGAGTTGTGATTTAGCGGACATGACAAGTTGATGAACAAAACTTCAATAACTCTAGTAGATTACTTATATGTCAATTATGTAATTAACATTGCCTAAAAATTTATATGAAATGATATCATTTTTTTAAGGCTAAAAGTGACTAATTATTTAAAAAAAAAATTAGATTTTACTAAAGATTAAAATAATTCTCTCAACTTAGCTTGATATTTATTGCAATTAACCCTTAAATTGAAGTAACTAATATGTTTAGAATACGCACGAAGGGAAGGTAGAGAGGCGATGGTTTGTTTGCAAAGTAAATGAGACGTGGGGTTTCTTTTCAGCCACTCTTTCATCCTTATTTGGGCCAAACTTTTGAGACAAAGGATTAAAATAAACCGGACTAATAGCCGACTGAATTTCAAGTAGTGTTCGACTTATAATTTTTATGTAACTTAAATTTTATAACTTCATATAACAGTTTATATGCAAAAATTTATTGAAAGAGAAAAAATGATGAAATTACATCTTCAACAAATTTTATCATATAAACTGTTATATCAAATTGTAAAATTTGAGTTCTATAAAAGTTGTAAGTATAATATTACTGTTTACAAAAAAAAGTAAGTTATTTTCATCTTGATCCCCTGTTCTCATCAACCAACCGTCTTCAGTTTTAAGAACAATCAATCACCATTCAGCTAACAAGTTGACCATTTGTGGATTTTGCTAGAGTGCCCTTGGTGTATGGGGAAAACTCCCTCTTTTATATAAAACCTGTTCCAATTTTTATAAAAAATCCCCACTATTTTATGAAAAATATGGGTACATGCCATGCACTTGGAGAATTGTTGAATGATTGTAGAATTCTATGGATCATTTTATCCTCAAATAAGAAAAGTATCAACTAACAATCATTCAACACTTGGATTAAATATTACATCTATAATGGGGAGATGATAGATGCGAAATAAGGATTTTTTATTGGGCCGATGGCTGACATTTAAATTCAAATAATTCATGTACATGGAGTTCAGTGAACTTCAACGAGCTAATAAGCAGAGGTCAAGCTCATCCCCGAGTTACAAAGCTGACTTTTTGTACCCAGATTTTAATTACATAAAAGACCACAACACAGGAATTAATATACTTGCAGATCACAATAGGAAATCAGCACAGAAACTGGGACTTCCTCCTACAAACCCGAAAATTTCACCCCAGAGAGAAAAAGAAAAAAGTTGTTGCAAAGAAAGAATAAGAATAGACAAAAGGTGAACTATAAGGAAGCGAGAATCATGTTCAACTTGACATTATAGCAGCACCTAAGGGAAATTGATCAAAGAACATAACAGACCCTCAGCTTTCTCCTTTGCTTCTTGGGCTTTGGAGGGTGGAGAACCACTTTGATAGCGGCATCAAAGACAGCCTTCACATTCTGCATTTTCAACAGAAATATCTCAGCTTCTTAGTTAAAAAAATAAAAATAATAAAAAAAAGAAAAAAGATTCTTAATGGCTAACTACAGCACTATCCCATTTACATACATCAGTTTTGCACTTTGAATTGAGTAGGGACTGTAGGTGATATTCCATCATTATACAAAAGCAAAATCTACTAGGAGCACTTGTTGGATTGTTTATGCATAATATATGCAAATAAGAGACAAACCTGCTGTGTCTTTGAGCTACACTCAACATATGCTAATGCTCCAATTTGTTTCTTTAATTCTTGACCCTGGCAATTAAAAAAGTTATATGTGTAAAACGTGGAAAAAGAAATCCTAGAGAAGCTGTATTTTGAAGCGTTGGCATGAGCGCAATTATCAGGAAATGTAAGCTTTCAATTTTGTTATCTTCACAATCATATACAACAAAACAGGACATACAGATCAGATTCATAATTTTCTCATACTAAACATACAAACTGGTCAAATAACAAGATTGTCCAAGGAGTACTGAAGAGCATCTTCATGCCTAAGTCATGTTGGTAACATGTAAATCAATAGGACAGGATGTAATTTTAAGCAACCTCAAGGGGAAAGCTACATATAGGCCAGGGGAATAAATTGTTACATTGATCACAAAAGTTTTTAAGTGCACAACACATAATAGAAACAACTAAAATAAAATGTATACATGTCTGCGGAAAGGTAAAACACATTAGTATGGATGCTTACCTGTTCCGTAGAAATAGTACACGCCCCAGGATAATCCAGCTGGAACTGTCTATCTTCTCTCAGATCTGTTATCCCAGAAATTCTACTTAAAGAATGAACTAAGCTTACATTCATGTCCACACACAAGCACATGCAAAAAGAGAGAGAATGCTAATGTGAAATTCTAATAAATAAATTTGCCAAAATGTGAAATGGAATATATCATTAAAAACATAGGACGTATACAAAAGATATAGACACCCCACATGTTACGCATAGTAATGTAGAAAATTTTAAGTTTTTATTTTCAAATTTTGGAAAAAATATGCGGTTATTTTTAAGTTTTTTTGAATTACGAAAACGATGTGTAATTGATATTGATTTAAATGCAATCATAAGTGTGCATTTTCAGAAAGCTGTTTCTAAAAAATGGAAACAAACAAGATATAAAAAAAAGTTTTCATGCATGTGAACATAAATCATGCACATATGTTCACCTAAAATAGTTCATTAGTTTGCAAGCTCTATTCTACCCTTACAAACACTTGAAAACAGCAAAGCAAAGCACAAAAAAAAAAAAATATTGATCAAACAAATCAATCATCCAGCGCATTGAGAAGCTTGATTCATAAGCAATAACATGGTTTAGGAAATATCATTCAGGCATTCACAGAAGCAATACATCAATAGAGGAAAGAATAATCACCTAGTTTGGTCCCCACAAGAACAATGGGCACTGATGGGGCATAATGTCTCAGCTCTGGAACCCACTTCTCCCACGTAACAGGGGCCACAAAGAAAAAGAAGAAGGCATAGAGAAGAATCAGAGAAGTATATACATAGTATTGAACCTGTATAATTGAGAGTTAACTTGAAGAAGATTTTATTTAAAGTTGAAAAAGAAAGAAAAAAAAAAGCTTACTTTTTTTGATATGTTCTCATAGCTAGGCCTACTTATGAGGGAGAAAGCAAGAAGGAAAACATCAGCTCCTCTATAACTTAAAGGTCTCAGCCTATTATAGTCTTCCTGACCTGCATAAATCATTTAAAAACGAAGAATAATATAAAATCCTTCCACTTTTATTAGCCTCTTTTGCAACATCATACAATTTGCTGGACATTAGCTTGAAAAGTTAAAATTTATTCCGCGAACCATGGTTGCTTTTCAAAAGCAGACGAAAAGCTGGAACAGAACGGGTTTAGAATCCAAGTGAAAATAATCTCCATCCTAATGACATTCATTACACTTAATATCGCAGTTATAGTGAACTCTTATTATAAATAGAGGAAGCTCAGAAACTTTAGGAATGTGATCTCTCTAGCCACTACCCTAAGGTAATCCACCCAGTAAAAAAATCAGTAAATGGTTTTTGTCTAAATGGTAAAAAATTGGAGTTGTTGGTAAAATCTGCAGCTTTTAGGATTTGATAGGCTAAACTTCCCCATCATCTGCAAGTTCTTTAATTTATAGTAAATTACCCTCTAAAACTTGTATGCCATTCTACAGGAAGTTATAATATTCTACTTTGTTGCAGGCGCTTCAAACTTTTAAACTATCTGGGTTGCAAGAATCCCCATTTTGCCTTCAATTTTTTTCACCCATATATCAATGTAATCAAAGCATTCGTTAGATGAAGGGCAATTAAAAACTAGTTGCTTCACAAAGTGACAAAGAATTATACTTTACAGGAAATCCCATTTGAAAACATGAAATGAACTAAGAGATAAGTTATGAGATCAATCAAATTAAGTTGGTTGAAGGAATTAAAAGTTGAAATAAAAAGAAAGGAAGAGGAGGATCAGGTAGAGAAGAGTACCAGCAGTGTCCCAGAGACCCAGATTCACAGTGTGGCCATCAACCAAGACATTTGCACTGAAGTTATCAAAAACAGTGGGCACGTAATCCTGCAGGTGGCATTAGAATTTAGAAACGAAGCGGAAGGTGAGCAGAAAGCATTGAATTTGAGAAGGTGATGAGAAAATAATTAATACAGTAGGGAAAGTGTTGCTAGTATAGGAAATAAGAAGACATGTCTTGCCAACAGCTCCATCCCCAACTGTAACACATTTGATGAACTTTGTTGCTGCAGTTGATGTTGTAGATGAAGAAGTTGTCGCTGTTGCTGTTGTAGTAGTAGTGTTCATTTTATCATTCCATATAAGCAAAGCTGCTTCTGTTCTGTCAAGTGAAAGAGGATGATGAAAGGTGGAAAATTTGTGTTTCTAGGCAGCCGCTGGGACTACTAGCTGCTGCTTTTTGATATAAAATGGCACTGCCATTGCCATGGGGATTACTCCACTTTAATTTGAGCTGTCAGAGAGGCAAAACGGGAAAATAAAGGCGAGGGACAAGACCCCATCATCCGCCTCATTCCCATTTGCTACGCGCTTAGCTTGGCGTTCAAAATCTTCTCCTCGACCTCCACTGTCTATTTTTTCACTCATACTGGACTTAGAATCTTTCGTATAATTTAAAATTTCAATTTAATATCAATTTAAGTGATAAAATATAATCAAAGATTTAACTTTTTTTATTTTTTACTCTTTTAATATATTTTTATCATATGAATTATCACATCAGACTACAAATTTTAGATTATACGAAGATCGTAAATTTTTATCATACTAACTATCACATCAGATTACAGATTTTAGATTATACGAAGATTGTAAATCTAATATTAATATTTATTTTTTGCTTTAATATCGCTCCATATTTGTGATGTAAATAACAAAAATTAAAAAATTTTATATGTAAAACCAATTTATACACCTTATTTATACAACATAACTTAAAAAAATTATTAAATATTGAATATGTGAGTTCTAATTTATTTATTAAAAAAATTAATTTATTTTTTATTTGTATTCCTCTAATAATTTTGTATCTTATCAAATTACATGAAATATATTGTATAATTTAATTACATATATAATATTACTCATTGAAATAAATGACAAAACAATAAGTATCTTAGAGTTTTAATTTAATTTAAAAAAATAACTATATATTTTCATCGATTATACTATTAAAGATGTCTTCAAATCATATTTTCATTTTTAAAATTATTATTTTCATTTTCAAGATGTGGTTAATAAAAAATAAATAATTTTAAAAATGTAATTTATAAAAAATATATAAATATTTTTTATCTAAGATTAAACTAAAACTTAATAGCATTTATCGATATTGCCTTATTGAAATAATATCTTTTCTCCCTTCTTGCTCACGTGCTGTGCTCTCGACGGATTATGATAGCGCGTGAGTTTTCACATCCAAATTCCGGGCACACTGTGATGATTGACTGTGTCCCTTTCTTTTAATTTCCTAATCGCAAGAAATCCGCCATTCAAGCATTTGAATAAACACAAACTTTTTCTTTTCCCTTTTTTTTTTTAATTATATCATTTATTTAAAATTTTATCTTCGAAATGCTTTTCCATCACGTTATTAATAGATAAATTATTCTTTAACCTGAATACGTCTTAAAATTATTCTTTAACCTGAATATGTAATAATTTTTAATTAATTAACTTCAATTATTAAAAATCGTTTAACATATTCCTAAATATACATGATGTAGGATCTGATGTGTGAATACGCAAACAAATTTAGGGGTTTTCGTGGGCCATCCAAATAGAAGTCGAAGAATGGTTGCTTCAAGTATAATGTCTTTTCTATTAGTATGTGATGTGATGGTAACAAGGCATCAAATTACAAGAGACAGGGAAATATGAAACATATAGGTTGAAAAAGTGATTCATGCCAATGGAGCAATAAAGAAAGAAAGTTGCTTTGATCTTATGAAGTTACTTATGATAATAGTTGTGCTACTGCTGTGATGGGTTGATTTAGGGAGAGAGAGCGTCTGTCATGCCTCCAAGCCAACTAGAGTATGCCATGTCAGCACGCGTATACAGTACACGCATCCTGATTGGCCTGGAGGTAATGTCTCGAAGAGAGACGACAAATTCTCTTTTTAGATAGAGACATCTTTTATGTGCACTTGACATTTCTAGATAAGATAACATAAATTAATAATTTAATAATCGTTTAACATCTCTTATCTACCATAAATTTAAACTCTTTTATAAGGTTGCACTTAACAAGTAGTGCCTGTTGTTATGGTTTATATTACGAATAAAAAAAATCAATAGGTGTATATATACACGAGAAGTGATCTTTCGACATTAATTTTTTGTCACAAATTTTGAGTTATTGATCTATAAAATTTAGTGGTTTAGATGAGTAGTGAATTGATAACATCAAATACAACTTATTGACTTTCAATCTCAACCATTATATTTTATGATATCAATGACCATAATTTGTGTCAAAATTTTGTATTAAAATTTCTATTATATATATATATATAGGGGAAAAATATATTTTGACACAAGTTTTACACAAATTTATGTTGATTTTACCAAATTGAATAATTGAGATTGAAAACCAATAAACCGTGTTTAATACTATAAATACTTTAATCATCTAAATTATTGAATTATGTAGATCAATGATTAAAGATTTATGTCTAATTTTGTGTAAGAAAAAAAAGTTAAAAGATGTATTCGCTTTAAAAAATTTATATTATTTGTTATAAATATCATGTTAACTGATTTTATATCAATATGTTTTAATTTCGATAAAATTGAGTGATTAAACACGGTTACAATTTTTAAGGTCAGTACACAGTTCTAGAAGTGTATTATTTTAATTTGGATAAATTATAGGGAGTTGATTGTAAATCTAAGTAATAGAGGAAGAATTATAAAAATAAAAATAAAAGATTTAAGATTTAAATACGGGTCCGGATTTGGATTGAGTCCAGATCCGACCCGTAATATGCAAAGGTACAAAACCAGTAAGCGATGAGAGGTGGGATTGAAAACCTAACTGGCAGAAACGGAGAAACGGGAACGGAAACAGAAACATGGCATCGAGAGATGCAGCGCCGGGGGCATACCCAAGTGCCGCCAGGCTTTCAGATTTTCAATGCTATCCGCAATACACCGCCTCTCTCAAGTGTAAGCTCTTATTCATCTTCCAATTCATGTTGGGCTTCTATTATTTTTATAGCGTTTACCAGCATTTATTTAGTTATATTTATGTATGTATGTTATGATCATTCCCAGAAGAGAAGCCGGTCGCTTATGGGTATTCTGAGAGCTGACGCTTTGAGCTCCAAATCATTCTTTAGTCCTTTTCCAAATTTTTATCGTAATTTTTTTTTCCATAAGATTATCGCAACAAGGAGCTGTGAGCTCCAGATCCTTCTTAGAATATATGCAAATTACAAATTTTGGGGGTTTTCAGATTCAGCCAATTTGTTCTGAGTGGTCGAGAGCTCAAGGCTTATCAAGTATTGTCAATAAACGTCGAGCAAGTTGACTATCTCTTTAGGTTATTCAAAAGATTTTGGTGTGTATAAAACTCAGAACGACCACACACACACGCATCCTGGAATCTATTGTTTGAACTAAGCCAACTGGATAATCGAAAGTTCTTGCAATTTATTTGTCTATATAAATTGGTCTGGTGAAAATCAGTGTTGTTATTGGTTTACCTTCTCATGTTATGCCATTGCGAGGGCTTTGCTTTTGTTTTAATTTGTACTGTTAAAAGATCACGTCATGGCCTGCCTTGTCTTGTCGTTTACAACTTTAATAACTGAAGAATCCGGCAAAAGTTTGATTGTGTAAACTTGGACGACTTTTCAGGCCTGGAAGAATTTAGTTCGGACAAGAGTAAATGCCAGGAACATTTTGACGTTTATAAGGAATGCAAGAAAAAGGAGGTATTGCTCTTGCTCTCAATTTCCAGATTTTTTGCATTCCAAGATGTCAAATGATTGAGGATATAGTATCTTCCTTCTTGTTTTCTACCTATTGATGCTGTCCTAAAGAATGTACCTCTTATTTTCTTCCTTTTTTCCTATCTGGGGGTGTTGACAGAGGGAAGCTCGGTTGGAACGCAACAAGACCCGTTCCCTTTTCTCATGAAATCCTCCTAGGATTACTTGATCTGATGTGCATTTCTCAGTAACAAAGTTACGTTTGAGCTCATTGGGAGTGCTGATCTTACTCCTGTAGCATTACGTATGTAGAGCCCCATGGAGTTCCGGCCCAATTTGTAGATCTAAACACACTGTTATCTGGGAGAAGTTTCATATTTTTCTTTGTACAACAATAATGATAAATATAGTTCTCTCCCATCTTTGTGAGGTAAATATTACATTTTTCTAAGTAATTTATCAAAATGATGAACACATACTATATATTCTTTTGTTGCTTATAAGATCATGTGCGGTTCGAAGGTTCGATAGTGGTTGTGGTATACGTTGGTCAAGGATTTCATCAAAATGATGAACACATACCATTTTTTCTTTTGTTGCTTATAAGGTCGTGCGGTTCGAAGGTTCAATATTGGTTGTGGTATACATTGGTCAAGGATTTTATGGGTTAATAGTGTTGCAATCACAATTACTTGCCAATGGTTTTATGAAGATGCTTTAATAATGAATATAATGCTGCAATATGACTGCCCTCTGGTGCTGGTTGGATCCGCCAGTACTACAGAGATGTATGAGTACTAATGGTTATATTTTGAATGTTCTCTAGACTTGAAATCTTTGGTTTAGGAATAGCCAAAAGCAAGCTCCTTTGCCAAGTCCAGATAGACACAGACGGGTATATTGAAATCGTATTCAATTTCATCATATTTATTCTAGTAACAATTGACGCCTGTATGGCGCCTCTCTACGAAAGATGAATAAGTTACTAGTCAAGCATCTGCTGGGGAAATGATTTTATTATGCATTCATGCTATAGGGCTATGACATCACAACTACAAAGTAGCCGCTATTAATACGTTTCATAGATTTTGTTGCTGATATTCTCAAACATCAGAAAGGTCACACCCTCTTGACATGGAGAATAATTCCATTTTCAGGTACTATATTTATCCTGATCACGCGAGAGTGATGATATTTTGGGGATCTGGAGAAACCGAACTTTGATAGAACAAGAGAAAATATCACCCTCAGCACTGCCATGGCTAAGTATTGGCCCGCATAGGCGCGAGGCCCGGAGCAAAGGGCATGTAGGCCTGTGGAATCTTGCAGGCACCGGAAATTCCATTGGAAAATCTTTGTGGTTCAAACTCATGCCTATGCCTCTCGGTATCTCAATGTTTTTGAACCTGATATCGTCCAATGCTTCTCTAAGTACAAACCCCGCTGGTGGGTATAAGTGCAATGTTTCTTGGGTGACCATTGTTAGCTGCAAAATAAAAAATAAAGGAAACGACTGGATTGATTTGGTTTACTATCATTTTGAATACCATTTTGGATTTATACATTCAGATTTCATGCTTCGAAACATGTCAACATGTGGACGGCCACCTTTACAAACCTCAGCGCTAACACGCCCCTGCCAATGTGGATATAGAGCTAACAACATGAAGCTCCATGATGCTGTGAGCGCTGAGGTCTCCTGGCCAGTGTCCACTATGAACTTTTCACAAGAAATATTCAACGGAACGCCATTATTCTCATTGCAACTTTTAGCAATCTCAAGTATCATTCGTAGAAGATCCTTCTCCTGGGAAGAAGACTGGATTTGATCTTTCACCACTTCTAATATCATTGAGGCGATTTCTTTCTCTAATTTCCATATCTCTGTATTGTTTTTTAGTGGATAGGTACCTTCAGCAGGATATATGACGTTAGTAAGAATAATAGTTGTTTAATATTTGATTGAGTTGGATTGATATTGCATAATTTAAATTATGTTTTTCACAAAAACGTGCAGTGTTGAAAATGAAAAATAATGATGATTATAATTTCAATTTGTATTTGTATGAAGGATTTTAGAGTCCCTTGCCATTATTACAAAATATAAATAAATTAGTCCACTTCTAATATCATTAGGGTGGAATTTCAGAAATTAGAGTTGATGAGGATATGAAATGGGTAGCTGCAGATGTAATTTCAAGAGTTCGATTCTCTCTTGCAAGTGATGAGAAATCGTTCAGGAGCAATAGCCTTCCCCCGATGGGCCCAAAGTGGACCACTTGATGATAGAATGCCTGGCCCAGAATAGGTCCGCGATCTTTAGACAGGTAGGAAGGCTTCCCCAAGCTTATAGATGTGCATAGGCTTATTTCCTTCACCGAATCCATATCTGTAATGCATACTATTTGTATGTTTCCAACTGAATACATGAATATGGATCCTGCCACCAACAAATGTTGCTTAATTAAATCCTTTTATTAATATAATAATATATTTAAAAGAAAAATGAAATCAAAGATTAAAGATGCAATCTAGATTCTAGCAAGACAGAGACATTTCTTTAGAAATAAAATAATCAGACTTAATCTTTAATTTTATTTAAAGATTGATTCATAATCATAGCAGTAGAAAGGTGATGGTAGGATGATCTTGCATAATAACAAAAGATAAAAGAATAATGTAGACAATAGAAAACAAAAGAGTTGGATGAGAGAAGATACCAAATTGTTTTCTATACTTTTCAAGATATGCAAAAGCGGTTGCAGGCCAATCATGAAAAATTCCAACAACATCTTGTTGGGGTTTTGCAGCTTCAGCTTCTTGTTGGATCCTTTTCATCTCAGAGATGTTTCCTAATAGAAACGAAGGAGAAGGCCCTTTGATGCCCCGGTTTTGAAGTCTAGACCTTAGCCGCGCTGGTTTCAAGACCAAAACATTGTACAGATGTAGAAACAACAGCACAAATCCTCCGAAAACTGCTGATGAGGATCTTAGAACTCATCATTATTAGACTCTGCATTATTTTCTCCTTCCCTCTCCCCTTTTTTTCAGACTTCACGAGTATAGTAAAATATTTAACATATGTACTATGTAGTACTAAAATAATGTTTACTTGTAAATAGTATGTGGTCACTAGCATCCATGTCATGTGGGCCAAGTTATACATTTTAATTAGAATCTAATTATTGCCAATTAGCGGTTGAAGTTTTTGGGCCTCACCTAAACATCAAGAAATGCGATATCAGTTAAAGAACCAAATGCGTATACTTGGTTCGAATATTATATATATATGATGACTAGCAACTGACACTATCGAAGTGAATTAGTAATTCTAACTCCAGCTGCATAGCAGGACCGACCAGCAATTAACGGCAATCGTTTCTGTTGTTTTCTCCTTCAGTAATCATAAGTGCTTTGACTTCCTCTTTCAAGCACAGCGCATTGGGAGCAGCAAGGTGTGGCACTAAGAGGTTTTACTCCCCTGCTAAATTACTCTTATCAGAGGCCCCAAAAAGGAATATCATTACTCTATTATTTGAGTGCACGAGTGGAGTGCGAGAGGTTGCTTACGTGCGAAAAGTTTACTTTGAATACGTGCACCGATAGAGGACGGGAACATACTTTACTTCAACTTATTGAATAATGTAAAAAAAAAAAAAAAAAAAAAAAAAAATCTGCCCTGTTCCCTCATCCGCTTCATTCTTCCTTTTCTGCTTTCTAGTCTACGCCATATATTCATTTTGATAATGAGGGCCGCAAAAAATGGCTTGTTTGACATCATACATTCATATTATGATAAGTCCTACCTGTAATATAAATCTGCTTAGAAGAACATGTGATGAATCATAAAATTATACTGTCTAATATAATAACATCTTGTACAATCATTAATCTTTGTTAATCATGCATGAAGAAATTGCAAAGCTTAATTGCCAAGTACGTTTCCACTATGTGCATCTCAATTCCAGGGAACAGATGTTCAGTTAAACTACTGCTCATGAAATTTATAGCCCTTATAGCTTTTGGGGCACTTCACTCTGCTCACCCTCCGGAAGAGGAAGGAATTCAAGTAAAGAGGTTTTTAGGACCCTTCCCTAGCTCAACGCAGCAAAAAGCATTCAGTAGATGAGATAAGGATGAAAGGTATATCATCTCAGCATTTCATCTCTCTGCGTTGCTCTTCCTAATCCTAATCTGGTGTGCATCATGTTCAGGCTCAGGTGTGTAACCCAACAGTCTGACAGTTCGTGGGTTTGGCTCTGATACTACAATCAAGGTTTCAAGTGTCCAATCCAAAAGGCTAAATTCAATGGGTGAAGTCACCAACCTCTATATAACCCAACACTTCCCCTTATATAACTATTTAATGTGGGACTTCCAACACCTGGCCCCCATAAATCAGGATGCTGTTGTGGCATTGCAATCGGTATCCGAATGCCTATACCTTTTCGAATGACAATGTCTTTGAACTTAACATCTTCCAAGGCTTCTCTTGCCAGAAGTCCTACAGGTTGGTATAAGTGCAGTGTTTCCTGAATTACCATTGTCAACTGCAAAGAGACATTTGATTGGATTAAAAACAGAATTCGAAGAAAAATGTTTTATGATAATGGTGAGACCAAAGAGTTATCGATTTGGATCAAGCATAGACTCTATAAAGTAATGCTCCGTTACTCACAATTTTCAAGCTTGGAAGCATTTCAGCATCTGGAAACCCATTTTCCAAATTTCTATCACCTAAGCCCGAGCACGAGATTGCCATTCAGGAAATGCAGCCGATAAAAGCAATGCCCATGATGCTGTGGTGGCACTGGTTTCATGACCAGCAAAGTATATACTCTTGCAATTATCTACTATGAACTTGTCTTGCGAGATTTGAGATGATATGCTATTGAAGTCACCGTTACTTTTGGTAGTCTCTAGTATCATTTGTAAAAGATCTTTTTCACTTGAAGTCTCAACTCCTTGTTTTACCACTTCCACTGTGATTGAGTTGATCACCTCCTCTAATTTCCATATCTTTCTGCTGCTTTTGGTCGGAATATAACTTCAACAGTTTGGGACACCAATTTAGCAGAGGTAGGATAGGGGTCAGGTAAGTTTCCCAAATCAGAAATTGATACATTATGGAGTGAAACTATAAAACGAAATAATGACAATTGATAAGTCACTAGTCAATTGTAAACGAAAAATAATGTTAAACTTGCATGTGACTGCACCTTAAGCCGGGAACACCAACCAATTTCTTGGACAAGATTTTGTGTAGGGATCTGAGCCTTGAAAATATGTAATTGCTTCCAACCTCAGTTCCGATTCTCTCTTCCCAAGTTCCTAGTAATGATATCGTAGAGTCCACCGTAAGGTTCACCATGGCTTCAAAATCAAAAATGAATGTGTGCATTTTAACAAGAGTTTCATATTATGTGTAATGCTATACATTCCAACTTTGTATCTTAATTAAAGTGGAAGCTGACATATCAATATATGTAAAGGAGGTGTTCATTGATTAATTAAAAGAGGTGTGATATAACAATTCACAATAGTTTGACATGTCAACTGTCATATTAATTGAAATATAAAATTGTGATATAAAATTAAGATGTATAACATTCCTCTTCATATTATATAGGCTAGCTAGTTGTGTAAATACACGCTTGCAACTACCTTGATTTTATTAAGGTAGAATTCAGGAGCGATAATCTTCCTCTGATGAGCCCAAAGAAGACCATTTGATGATACAATGCCATGACCCAGAATAGGCCCATGTTCTTTGGGTCGCGATAGAAGGCTCCCCCAGCTAAAAGATGTGCACAACTTCACTTCCTTCAGGGTATTGGTGTCTGCCATGCACAACATCTGCAATGTCCCAGTTGAATACAAAAACATTGAACCTGCCACGAGAAGCATAATAACTACCTGATAGCTGAAGTTAATAAACAGAAAATGAGGAAAATTTTCGGGCCTTTTCAGAAAAAGAAAAAAGAAAAAAGAAAAAAAGAGTAGTACCACCGTATTCATTAGTCCGCTTTTCAACAAATGGGAATACAGTTGAAGGCCAGTCATGAAAAATGCCGACTTGGGTTTGGTCTTTTAGCGTAAGGTGGAGTTGGATCTTATTGATTTCTGGGATGTTAACCAGTATAAAAGATGGAGAAGGTCCTGTAATCCCTTGCTTCTGAAGTTTTGACCTCAGAAGCTTTGGTCTCAATAACAACACGTTACAAAGAATTAAAGATAGAAAAACAAAAGCAGAATCCCGCCCACCAACAGTGAGAAGGTTTATCTTAGCAGCCATAGCTGTAACGACCCATCCCCCGTCCGATCTCTCCCGGACGCACACGGACCCTCCTGCCCTGCCTCCGGGGTCACAGGTACATGGCCGGACACTCTAAGGTATTGTCCGCTCTGGGGCCCACCAGTCCCGCACGGTTTTGTCCACACTCCGTGTATCTACACACGGGTGTGACGCCTCCCCCACTCGAACCCAAGACCCCAAAGGTCATTCAAGTTCAAAGTGAGTACCATTGTCAACTGCCAAAAAAATTTTGATTGGATTAAGGATAGAATTTCAAGAAAAAAATGTTTTGTGATAATGATAAGACCGAAGGGTTAAGTATAGACTCTGTAAAGTCATGCTCTGCTACTTACAATTTTCAAGCTTGGAAGCATATCAGTATCTGGAAGCCCATTTTTACAGATTTCTAGCACCTCAGCCCGAACACGAGATTGCCATTCAGTATGTGCTGCTAATAAAAGCAATGTCCATGATGCTGAGATGGCAGTAGTTTCATGACCGGCAAAGTATATACTCTTGCAATTATCCACTATAAACTTGTCTTGAGAGATTTGAGACCATATACTACTGTTGTCACCGTTATTTTTGGCAGTCTCTAGTATCATTTGTAAAAGATCCTTTTCATTCGAAGCCGCAAGTCGTTGTTTTACCACTTCCAGTATCATGGAGTTGATCTCCTTCTCTAATCTCCATATCTCTCTATTGTTTTTGGTCGGAAAATATCTTCAATTTGTGAAATCAATTTGGCCCAGTTAGGATACGGGTAAGTAGTTCCCCAAATGATAAAATTTATATAACATAAGAGTGAAATTATAAAAAGAAATAATGGTAATTGATTAGCTACTAGTCAAATGTCAAAAACAACTATATTAAATTACAAGTTTCTTCAATGAAAGGCAAAGTGAGTTTTGGATGACTTTTTCCTGAATTATATTTGATACATTTTTACATAAGCTTTTGTTATAAAAGAGACAATGTAAAATTTCTATGTGACTTTACCTTAAGCCGGGAACATCAACCATTCCCTTTGACATGATTTTCTGTAGGGATCTGAGCCTTGAAAATATTTCTTGACCTTTGGAGTAATTGCTACCAAAACAAGCCCTTGAAATTATATCTGCAGCCAAACTTCTCAAATCCAGATCAACTCTAATTTCTGCAGATTCATTTGCAGTTCCAATTTTACTGTCCCAAGATCCTAGCAATGACATAGTCGAGTCGACCATGAGCTTGACCATGCCCTTTAAAAACAATTGTATTGTGTGATTGTTAGATGAGTAAAAAGACCAGACATATATTCAATTCAATAGTCTTAAAGACTCTATTATTTATTTTCTGTTATGCATGTTAATAATAATTTCACAATGTACATAGCTAGTTTTGCAGAAACAAACTTGAACTGCTTTACCTTGACTTTATCAAGGTAAAATTCAGGAGCAATAATCTTCCTCTGATGAGCCCAAAGACGGCCACTTGATGATATAACGCCATGACCCAGAATAGGCCCACGTTCTTTGCTCAAATAAGAAGGCTTCCCGAAGCTCAGAGATGTGCACAAGCTCATTTCCTTCGCCATATCAATATCTGATATGCATACCATCTGTATATTCCCTGTTGAATACAAAAACATTGGACCTGCCACAAGAGGCACAATTACATCACTGAAAATAATAATTGTCATAACTACCAGATAGCTAAACTTAAAAATCAGAAAATTATAGAAAAATTTCTAGGACTTTTAGAAGAGAAGTTATCAGAAAAGAAAAATAAAATAAAAAAGCGTACCATACCATATTCATTAGTCCACTTTTCAACAAATGGAAAGACAGTTGAAGGCCAGTCATGAGAAAAACCGACTTGGGTTTGGTCTTTTAGATTAAGCTGATGCTGGCTTTGGATCTTCTTGATTTCAGGGATGTTACCCAGTAGAAAAGAAGGCGAAGGCCCTCTAATCCCTTGCCTTTCAAGTTTCGACCTCAGAAGCTTTGGTTTCAGTAACAACACGTTATAGAGATAGAAAAACAAAACCAGAAGCCCACCCACCAACACTGACAAAATTATCTTAGCAGCCATAGCTATCAAAATTAGCTCTTTGTCCATTTTCTTTCTTCTTCGCCTTTCCTTTCCTGTCACAAAAGCTGGTCATCATGTTATTGATGCTGATAAGTTGGGGTACTAGACTGTAAACTGCACGTGAAAAAAAAATGCTAACGGCTGTTCGTACCTGAACGTAAACTAAAATAGGAAAAAAAAACGTTTTATAGAAGTAAAAATAAATTTGTGCTTGAGCTGCAAATCGCACAATTTTAAGCGTCCAAGTTTCAACTTGAATTGGATGAAGTGGGCGGCAGTCCCTGTACACGATCCAATCCAATCTGATCCAGCCCCTGCGCTGCTCTTTCTGAAGCCGAGCAATGAAATAGTAGGAAAGGAGCCTTGCAAATTAGGGCTGGTCACTCTTACCCGATCCAATCTAATCCGATCTAGATTAGTCCGTCCTGAATTGGGTTTTGGGGATCCTCCGTCTGTTCAGTCCAAGATGGGGTATAAAATAGAGACCGGCCTGGTATCTGTGCCACAATCCATGTTTTGACATATATATATATATATATATATATATATATATATATATTGTATTATTGTATTAAATAATAATGATATTTTTTTAAAATTATATCTCAAATTTTATTGCTCAATATATTCAATCAATTATTGATAAGTAAGTCGATTAGTCAATGACGTAATAAATGATGAAAATGATTCAAATTTATGTTAATTCATTAAAATATATAATATTTAAATAAATTTTAAAATATATACCACTAATCCAAAATATAATCCCCAAATATTATTTCATTTGTCATGTTGGACCTGAGCCCGGATTAGAACGGATTCCCTTTCCATTGTATGACCCTTCGTCAGTTACCTTTCAATAAAAGATGGACATAATATGCCATGTTTCCGTCGGAAACATTAGTGGTGGCCCATTTAGGAGAGCAGCATTTTGGGCCGTTTGGAATTCAATTAAAAAAAAAATAAATAAGAAGAATATCAAATATTAAAAAAAAAAAAAAGACAAAAACAGGAAGTACAAAGAAGAAAACAAGAGCGACAGAGGGACCTAAGAGAAGAGGAGCTGATGTAAATGTATCTTTCTCTTCTCTTACAATTACAGATACAAGCCTTAGTTTTCTCCGTTCCTCTTTTCCATCCCAATTTCAAATCAAAATCTCCACTACTCATCTACGTACCCCTCCCCATCGTCATCTTATGAAAAACGACACCGTTTCGTTCTGCACAAACGAAGAAAAGAAACCCTATGTTTTCTTCCCTTGCCGAATCTAGGGTTTAGTATCAATCTTATATCCATCTTTGATAATCAAAAACAAGCTGAGTGCGGCGAATTGGAACAAAAGAAGAAACAAGAATTGGGGGAGTTATGTATAGAGATCGAGGAGGAGGAGGGCCGTCGAAGTCGGACATAGTTGGAGGATCCTTAGATCGAAAGCGCATAAATGATGCTCTGGACAAGCACCTAGAGAAGTCCTCCCCGTCCACTTCCAGGGGCTTCACTTCTAAGGACAAGGAGAGGTTGTCCGTACCCTCTACTTCTGCCGGTAAATCCCAGCTCGATCATCGCGATTCTCGCTCCGCCTCCATCCCCAAGAACAAGTGTTCTGATGGTCAGTTTACTTTACTCACCCCTTTTCTTTCTCAATTTTCTGCTTCTTCTTCTCTGCTTAATTCTTCCTTTCTGCGGCACCTGGGATCTGGGATTCTAATATAATATATTTCAGGTCCTGACTGATTGGTTTTATATATATATATATATATATATATGTTTGTTACAATGGGGAGTATAGTAGAATGTTGCTTCACTTTTGTAGAGGTTAAATTGGTATGTTGGATTCGGTTTTCTGAAGTTTCCTTTCACCGGTAATAATGAAGTTTGATTAGATGTTGATGTATGTAGGAAAGTTCTTTTAATTATTCAATTTGAAAATGTTAATTTGTTATTCTTACCAACTGCTTCTGTTTCAAATATGATATTAGTGAACTCAGCAGTTTTGTTTTATAATTTAATTTGGCATATGAGACTGATTTGTGGGAATTATATGCTGTTTTAAAGCTAATGTAGATTCAAGGATTTTTTTTTTTTTTTTTTTGGGTTCCTTCATTAATTGTTATTATCATAGAGTGGATATCCTACTTGTTTTTGTCACCCATTCCACAATGATTCCACAACTGAGGTTCTGTTATGGCTGCCAGGCAGCTCCATTCAAAAGAAAATATTTGGTTTTCCCAGGTCGCCTATGTTGGATGCTTGTCATATTTTAATCTGTTGCAAGATTTTGTGGGCCTATGAAGCATGTTGTTTTTTCATGGATTTAGCCACCAAGCTATGAGATATTCTGTTCATCAGCACTTTGCTTACTTTCCTACATTTGAAGCTGAGCTTGTTCTTTTTTTCTTTTTCTTTTTTTTCCCCTAATGGACGCAATTGGTAAATATGAGGTCCATCTAACTTATCTGTTTTCCCTTGTTTGCATTAACTGCAGAGGAATCTGAAACAGACAGTGAAGAATCAGATGTCAGTGGTTCTGATGGAGATGACACATCTTGGATCTCTTGGTTTTGCAATTTGCGAGGAAATGAATTTTTCTGTGAAGTTGATGATGAATACATCCAAGATGATTTTAATCTGTGTGGATTGAGCAGTCAAGTTCCATACTACGATTATGCTCTTGATCTGATATTGGATGTTGAATCTTCTCATGGTAAGCATTTCCCTTACCCTTGATGCTGGTCTACACAGACGTGACATTCTGTGTATGGTGTTTTCTTAATATCCACGTAATACTTGAAGTCACTGATCGGTGTTAAAGATCTAAATAACAATGGAAAGTTTTGTTTTCAAATCAATAAATGTTGTTCATCTCTTCAAGTGTGATTTTGATGTCCAGCAATTTTGTATTGCAGCATTTTATGTTTTATCATGTTTGCTGTTAAATTTTTATTTGGTACCCGTAAACTTAAGATATTGCAACAATTTCTTTAATTTGAGACAATTGAGTTATGTGGTGTTATCTGCAACATGCTAAATGATATTTAGTCAAAAATGGACTTAATTAATTGAGAATGATCTGAACCATGCTGTCTCCAAGTTCGTGATCCCTATCTACCTATTTGCCCGAACCAGTAAAAAATAATAATAAATCCCTCTCAGTTGACCTGCTATTTGCTAAAGTCCGTTCTGTCTGATATATTCAGGTGATATGTTCACAGAAGAGCAGAATGAATTGGTCGAATCAGCAGCGGAGATGCTGTATGGCCTTATTCATGTTCGATATATTCTTACTAGCAAGGGAATGTCTGCAATGGTAAGATTCTAAGTTAAAATTGGCTCGTTTTTTGCTTTTCCATTATATTTCCTCTTCCTGGTTAAAATGTTTCTTGGGGAACTTCCGCAGCTGGAGAAGTACAAAAATTATGATTTTGGGAGATGCCCAAGAGTTTACTGCTGTGGACAGCCCTGCCTTCCTGTTGGTCAATCAGACATCCCTCGTTCAAGTACCGTTAAAATATACTGTCCAAAATGTGAAGATATATACTATCCTCGATCCAAGTACCAAGGCAGTATCCTTGAACTTTATCACTGTTATTAGCTTTGAGGAATTTTGCAGCTTCCTAGTTACTAACATTTTTTAATAATAAATACTTCTTGTCAAATCGAAGTGCCATGGAATAACTATAATTCTTCTGAGTTGTTGGTCTATTCCTTGTTGGGATCGTCATTTATAAAGTAACCTGTTTTGCAGATTTCATGTTTCAACTGATGTTTCAGGTTCGAGTTTTTTTGTTTGACAAATTTATATTACGTATAGAAAGTGGTCTTGTTTCTACTTGTCTTCTGTTTCAATGTCCAAATTTCCTTGACTTTACCAAGATATCGATGGTGCTTATTTTGGGACTACATTTCCACACCTATTTTTAATGACATATGGACACTTAAAGCCACAAAAGGCAACACAGAGCTATGTACCAAGAGTTTTCGGCTTCAAGCTCCACAAGCCCTGATACTAGGGTTGCTGGCTGCAATTGCTTTGAGATCTTCTGTTATCCATCAATGGTGGATTTCACTCTTATCACGGGCTTCTATTGAAGTATGAATAGCCCCCAAAAGCGAGGTAAAGCGGGATAGTTGAGAAAATATTACAATTGATTTGCAAATGAATATGTTTAAAAAGCTTGATGGTCTACTAGTTGAGAAATCCTCTTTTATTCGTGAATTTAACAAAGCATCTGTAAGCTTTTTTATTTCCTTCACTGGGTTGAAGATTGTTGGAAGTGGTTTACGTTGTAGTTATTTTGTTTTATTTTCCTTTTCAATGATCGAGTACACATTTTAATCATGGCCTTTGCCACTAGACCTTTTAAATTTTGTGTGCCTGATCCATTGGCTGTATGAATGTAATTTTTGAAAGCAATGTGCTGGTATGAGTTTCTCTATATTCTTTGGGACAATCCGAGTGAGGGCAGAAACGATTCGGTTTTCCGTTCCTCTTTTTAATATATCTATGTTCACGTGGATTTAAGGCCAAGGTGTAGCACAAAATTTATATTTTTACTTGTAATTGATAGTTGTTTGATTTGTTATTTTATTCGAGTGAAAACATTCAGCGGGCAGTGTTTGAGATATTATTATTATTCTTTTTCATGAATGGTACAAGTTATATGTTGCAGATTATATCAAGTTTTCCTGAGGTTAATTATTCATTAAATGCTTGTAATTGCTCACATATAATAATCAGATGTGCCCAACATTGGATACAGTAGCATTATGCTAAGCACGAAAAATGTTAAAACACAACAAAACATCCACCAAGTTCCAGCACAAGGGAAGCAATCCTGCTTTAGCTTCACTCAACCACGGCTAGCAAATCACTCTCTTTAACAAAGCAATGCCTGGCATCTGTTCCCAGATCAACCTGGAACACAGAGGCGAAAATTAGGTATGGATTTTGTCCAACAAAGATGAAAATTCAATCTAGGAATACGATTAGAGTCCCACTACTTACTTCGTAAGCATTTATGTCAGAAAAAAGAACCTGCAGTAGCAGAAGGATAAAGATAGACAATGTTAAAAAGAGTAGAGCAGAACCACAAGAGGAAATGATAACGCTACGGTAGCTAAGAAATTTATTCTAAGATCTTTAGAACTTGAGTGTCGTTACCTTCTTTCCAGCACCCACTTCTCCAACATCAGTACCAACATTGAGAATCTGTAACCAGAATTGAAGGATTTATAAACATCATATAACAGTGGTAATAGAAGTAGAGACAACTTTTTGTCCAATCAAGCTTTTAAATGACAATATGTATACAAATTTGTAAGAGAATTCAAGGACTAATAAACATCCGGAAAATCATATCTTATAAAACTCCCAACAAAATTACATTTACTCTGCAGAAACTGAGACCATTATGCTTTTAGATGACAATGCATTTACACACACAGATTGACTGCTTACCTCCCCCATCAGATATCGCTCAAATTTAACCGCTGCTTTTGGTAGCAAAACACCACCAGCTGATTTCTGTTGCACAAAATAGTTCATCCATCCATCAGAATGATGAAAGCATAATAGAGGAGAGTTTTCATAATGTTTCACTAATCATATGTTACAGAAAACACTCGTCTTTTTATATATACAAATACTATTAAGCAGATAATGAAGATGCATCTTTCTGACTAGGCCAATAATTACGATCTTATTTTCCATCTTGTGCTACCAGAAACTTCATTCAAAACTGATTTAGTACCATCAATTCTGAGCTGTGGCCGGCAATTCCACCCGAAGAGTTAATATAAAATAAACAAGTAGATAACAAACCTCAGGTAACTCTTCAAGACGGATCAGTACTCTGTCAGCTTGAGGAACAACCTAAAAAACAAAGTTATTACCAAAACAAAAAATTAAAAATTAAAAGCACGAAATAGGAAAAAGAAAATGAAAACCTTAGTGGGCTCCCATTTCTTTGCAATTGCATTGATTCTCAGAGCACGTACTCCTGACCCTGTTCAGAATTCGATTTAATTGAGTAAAAAATTAATTAGACAGAAAGTAAAATAATAAAAAATGAAAAGTTTTATACCGGGTAATCTCGAGGTAGAAGAAGAATGGAGGTTGTTTTTGAATTTGTTAAAAGATAACAAGGGGGAGGGGGTTGACACAAAAGTAGAAGCCATTTGGAGATTAGAAAAACTGAAAGAGGATAGACACAGACACACACGCTCACACTTGCACTCACTTTGGGAACAAACGGTTTCCAAACCCTAGTGTCGTGTATATATTTTAAATTTTCTAGAACTTTCTTTTTAATTCGACGATAAAATCCAATATCCTAAAGGCCCCTAGAGTTTTCAAAACTGACAGTAACGCCCCGCTATTCGTCTATCACTAACTATCACTCTATGTTCTGTTTAGTTTATGTTGTTTTTACTTCTAAATTTTAATGGGAATTTTGCTGGAAACAAAACAAATACATTGATCAAATCAAAATTTTATGGATTAAAAATCGGGATAAAATCTTTACTTACGTAATAATCTTTCAAAATTATTCCGAAAATAAAAAACATACATAAAATTCTAAAAGTTTTTGAGCGTGTAAGGTGAAAAATAAATAATTAATAACTTTGTTAAGACAAACTTATATATCATCTATTATCTATTAGTCTTTTGAAATTCTGACATAAGAGGATAATTACATATCTGTCCATGATATGGGTAGGCTTATTTTTACACAGTAATTTGACACTTGTATCATAAGCTGCACTGCGCTTGAATTTGTTAATACTATTTTATTTAAATTTTATTTTTATTGTAATCTATTAATTGGATGTCCATGTATGATAGGTTAACATATTGCTTATAACATACTAATGTTGCTTTAATCTTTTTTTTTTTCCCATAAACCCTGATTAAAAATTTAAAATTATCTTCTTTTTTTTTTTCCTAAAAACCCTATTGTTAACACTCAAACTCAGAGCTTTTTGTATGCAGCCAATTCAGCTTCGTCAAATTACAAGGGTCTTATACATATATATGAAAAATTATATATATAGCAAGTGGTATTGTTTGTATTCAAACCCTGTGTGTCCACTCGATTCCATTCCATGTATCTGGAAGAATGTAATGTAATTTTCAAAATAACGTGCTATTATATTCATATTTTTTGTTTCGACGTTATTCAATACGGGAAATCTATTCAATTTATTCAAGTCCCTTAGTCTCTTAATGTGTTGGATTTTTTTTTCTTCAACCCCTTTTGAATTTAAATATTATTTTCAAAATTTATTATCAAATTTTATCTGTTGAATAAATATCAAAATTTTTACTTATAATAAAAAAACAAAATTCATAAAGTTTTTGAGATTTAAGAGTATAAAAAATTAATTATAATAATTTGTCAACATAACTTGGATATCATCTATTAATATCTGGACTCTAATTGCTTCTCTCTCTCTCTCTCTCTCCGCCACCTCAATTTGGATGCTTATAGTTATGGCTGAAGTCGGAGGTAAATTTACATAATTTTATTTGCTGAAGATCACGAAGGCAATTACAATGATAACATGTAATGTGTAATTAATGTACAGTTGAATGTCAAATTGTTGACCAATTTCAAAAAAAAAAAAGGGCTATGGGCGGCCCAATGTCAGGAAATGTCCCTATAACGATGTATTTAATTGTTTATTGAACGTCCCTGAAGCTCAAGTTGTTTTTAATAATTTGCCACAAAATCTATTATTAGAATTTAAAATAGAAAGAAATGGCAATTGCCAAGTGGAAGTTGCAGATTAGCTGACTTAACCGACCTTTGCCTTTTGAAGGAGTCTCACCCTCTCCCATCTTTCTTTTTCCTTTCAGCTAATCCACTCCAATAGAATCAAAAAAAAAAAACAAAAAACAAAAAACAAAAAACAAAACAAAACAAAACAAAAGAAGACGCTCCTTAATCACATTCTGATGTACAAATTTACAAAAATACACTTAAATAAATAATACAAACCTCTGCTATTGTGCAGCAATCTATTAGCATCCACTTTGACATTTTATTATCTTTTTTTTTATTATTTTCTCTCATTGTTGGTATATAGACTTCTATGGTTCATTTAGATTATATTTGTATCTTCTACCACATTCTTAATCTAATAACAATTTGTAAACTTAATTTTCAAATGTTTGACAATTGAATACAATAATTGTAGAGAACAATACTGCACCATAAATAATTTTTTTATATCACATATATCAGTAAGTATTGTAGAGAATATTAAAAAAAAAAAGAAAAAAAAATAAAGAGAGGGGAAATGGCATGAAAGTAAATAAAAAATGGGAAAGGGGAGGGAGGGTAGTGAGGAGTTAAGAGTGGAGAGGAGTTGGAGTTGGGTGAGTCTGTGGTTTGAAATGAGTAAATGGTTGATTACCATAAACTCGACGCAGAGAGCGGTCTGAACAAAGTGTAAAAACGGGGTGACGTGTTCTCTATTTATATACTAATTCGATTATTTTCCTTCTTAAAGTAAAAACATCATCATTATTATTATTATTATTATTATCTTTTTATATCACCATCCACAGCAACAACACGGAGAGAGAGAATTAAAAAAAGAAAAAAAAAAGAAGGAATTGTTGTTTTTTTTTTTAATTTATTGTTTTTGGTTAGGAATAGTAATTTAATTTTCTGATCGTAATTTATTGAAATTGATATCTGGATCGTTGGGAAGGGAAGGGATATTTTGTTAATGTAATGCATCAGAAGAAATCAGAAGTACAGATCGGAAAAGAAAGCAGCGGCGTCTCTTCCGATTTTAACCCTACTCCTCCCCTCTTCGTTTTCCCATCAAATATTCATCAAAAGCAGCAGCAGCAGCAGCAGCCACCACCTCCGCCTCCTCCTCCACTGCCTGTGCCACCGACTTCTTCTGATACCACCACCAGCAGTAGTAAACAACGCCTTCCTCCAATTCTTATTCAAAATGACCCTATTACCCCTTCTCCATACAAACGCCCCCATCACCATCACAACCACCACCACCGTCATTCTTCCTCTCTTTCAAAATCCCCAACGTTGTTTCAATTAAACCCTCAATTCAACTCTCCCCATCATCATCATCATCATCAACATCATCAAAACTCCTCGGCCTTTCGTTTTCTCCGTCGTTTTAAACACCTTCGTCGTCTCAGAGTTCATCTTCGTTTGATTCTTTTGTTGTCTCTTCCTTTCTTTTATTTCCTGGTCTCCCATCCCAGTCATTCCTTCGTTCTTGATTTTCTCTCCGCTTTCGCCTTCTCTGCTGCGCTGTTGTTCTCCCTCAACCTCGCCCTCCCTCGCCTGCCCTCTATTCGCTTGTTCTTCGCCCGCTCCTTCCCGATCAAGCTCGCTTCTCCTTCCTCCATTTCTAGACCCCCTCTACCCGTCTTTTGGTCAATTGGGTCGCGCCCCAAATTGGACAAAAGGGTCAACTCCGGCTGCTGGGTTCAGGTGTACAGCAACGGGGACGTCTACGAAGGCGAGTATCACAAGGGAAAATGCTCTGGAAGCGGAGTTTATTATTATTACATGAGTGGGAGATACGAGGGGGACTGGGTTGATGGCAAATATGATGGATATGGCGTGGAGACTTGGGCGAGAGGGAGCCGTTATAGAGGGCAATATAGGCAGGGACTTAGACATGGGTTTGGTGTGTACAGGTTTTATACTGGGGACGTTTATGGAGGAGAATGGTCTAACGGGCAGAGCCATGGCTGTGGAATCCATACTTGTGAGGATGGGAGTCGATATGTTGGGGAATTCAAGTGGGGTGTTAAGCACGGCCTTGGTCATTATCATTTCAGGTAAAATTGTTATGCCATGCTTTTTTAAATTTGATTCTGCTACTTGTTCTTTTTATTATTGTTGGTAATTTCAATGTGCTTCCCTGTTGAAATTGAATTGAATTGTTTGCATACTTTCATGCATTAGAATATGGTTTAGAATTTGCTCGTTGTTTCATACAATTATAGGAATTGGATCTGTGTAGATTAGGTTTCACAATAAACATTCTCGTATTCTCTCACTTCATTATTATTTATTATGGGTTTATTTATGAGTCCTGTGCATTTGTTTTGAGATAATTGTGCTTGATTAACTGGTAATATGATCATGGAAGACGCCTTTGGTTTTTGGTTGACTTGAGATGAGCCTATACTGATCTGCTATTTTAATTGAATATTCAAACTTCATTTTTTGCACTTAGATCTTATAAATCAGTCAGTGCATATCAACAACATAGATATGCTATCACATCCTGACATCCCTTCCTGTAAAGAATAATTGTATATCTTAATTCATTCAACTTGGTTATGTACACTGGAGGAATTCGAAATAACTGGGCCTTCTTCAAATTCTCTGGGTTTCCGCAACATAAATTGTGCTGTAATGCTTAGTTGTAAATTGTTATCGCTTCTGGTCTTTTGATCTTCCCTGTAATGCCTTTCTATCCATGTGGCAAAATTATTTGATATACATATATGATTTTCTGTTTTATTTGAGATCATATCATATGTTTCTTAAGAAATATATAACTTTACTTCATGTAAAAGTTGGAGTAATTTTGTCTCCTCAGTGGATATCACATAGAAAGATTTGTGTTATCTTCAGCAATAACCGTTGTGTCATTAGTAGGAGACATTTGATTCTTTTCATACCACATTCGCTGACAATATGTATAAATTCATTCTTTAGAAATGGAGATATATATGCTGGAGAGTATTTTGCGGACAAGATGCATGGGTTTGGAGTCTATCGTTTTGCCAATGGGCATCGATATGAGGGAGCCTGGCATGAGGGTAGAAGACAAGGGCTTGGAATGTACACATTCAGAAATGGGGAAACCCAATCTGGTCATTGGCAAAATGGGATTCTGGACGTTCCGAGTACACAGAACACTACTCATCCTGTATGTCCTGTTGCTGTCTATCATTCCAAAGTATTGAATGCAGTTCAGGTACCTCGACCTCTTTGGTTCAACTTTTAATTCAAAACCCTTGGTCCATCTGTGAGGCCTGCTTTTTTAACAGTTTAGTAAAGTCATGACTCTAGATATGCACATTTCGCGACGTATTTTGATTACCGCATGTCTAGTTTGCGTGTACATATTTTTTTAGTATTCTACTATTGTTATGAAGACTGTAGGGTTTTTTACCATTCTACTATTTTTGACATTGTTATGAAGACTGTAGGGTGTTTTCTAATTGGTTTCCCCTATAATTAGGAGGCGCGACGAGCAGCAGAAAAAGCTTATGATGTAGCCAAGGTGGATGAGAGAGTTAACAGGGCAGTAGCAGCCGCTAACAGGGCAGCAAATGCAGCTAGAGTGGCAGCAGTTAAGGCCGTCCAAAAGCAAATGCATCATAACAATGACATCCCAATTCCTGTCATATGAGTCTCATGAGCGGCTCAATTAATACACATAGGTGAGATGGCAGCAATAGGGCAATGACTGATTTGTGTCTTCGTCTCTGATTTGGCGGCTTCTATCGTCTAAGTGGCTGTAAGTCCAAGGAGGTCATATATTAGTCGGTCCTTTTTACATCATTAATACACGGGTGAATTCCTGCGTAGGAAGTGGAAAGAGAGATCAGAGGTCATGTTGATGGTTACCATGTTTAGTTAATAACTAGATGTAATGTAAATGCTGGTGTCCTGGGAAAAGAGCCTTGATCCAGCTCTTGTTGTATGTGAACTTGCTGGTTCTTACAATGAAATATAATAGGCATGTTTGTATGTTACGCTGTTTTCATGTTGTAGATGATAAACGGTGTTAAAAGAGAACTGTCTAGTAGATGATAAAAGATTGGATGTGTCATCTATTTGAAGTGAAGAGCTAAGTGCTAGTAAGTAATGAACTTCTGAGGCAATGCTGAAGTGAAAACATAAGATGGCAACATCAATCAAATTCAAAGGAGGGCCATTTACCGAAGGGCTGAATTCCAAAATTCGTTTACGTGCAAGGACATCAAAACAACGAGGATTTATATACCACAATACGTAAAAGAATCCTCAACGCATAGATTCTGGACCTTATTTCTCCAATTCATTTCTGAACTTCGAACCGTCAATGTTCAAAGCTTCAATGAGGAACATTCACTACCTTTCACAAAATCTATCGGGAAAACCTTTAAAGACCATAACAGGGTTCAACTGTACATGACGTGAAGATCATCATTAAACTTGATTCATTTAAACTTCAGCTATAGATGCAACCACGATAAGAGACTCTAAAATAGGTCTTATAGCCAAAAAAACGTAGCGATCTACTTTATAAAAATGCAACACACAATGTTTAAAAGATCTGCTCATTCGACCACCAAAACTTGCTAAAATAGATTCAAAATTTAAAAATCAAAACAAAATATTCTTGCATAGAATTCTATTTAGAACATCTTGTCAACAAGAATTACAGTCCAATCACATATCAAAAGCAAATGATTCCCACAACGAGATTTAGCTCTCTGTCTGCTCCCTCAGCCTACGGATGGTACTCCTGACAGTCACGGCACTAGCAGTACTGGCAAAAAAGCACAGATAACATATTAAACTACCAGTGCAATTAAAGATGTAATCACATGTGAACAACATTAACAGTGAAATCTTACTTCAAAGTGTAAGCCCCTCCTGCCTTCACCTTGCCGCAGTCTTTGCAACCCCAGATTCCCACAGCTTTCCTCTTCACTGCATACTGCAACAGTTAATAGTTTATTATAGCAAATACATATAGAAAAGCATTAGAAGAACAACCAGAATCGAGACAGAATAGAAGCAGGAGGCAGTCATGGTGATAAGAGCGCTACCTTTCCACAGAACTCACAGAAGTACTTGCTGTGTTGACTAACCTCCATCTTCTTAATCTGCTTACGTAAACTGGCACCATAACGGGTACCTGAAATGGGATCATGTTTAAAATGCCATCTTCCAAGGCCACACACACACAAACTGAAGACAATAGCCCAAGCAAAATAAGACATTAAGATTATTAGTCCACAGCATCTCAAATGGGTAAACAATGTCCTTTTATAATTTAGTTACTTCAATAAATTCATTCTATTGTTATCAGCAGCAAACTTTTAAACCATATGTGTCCATAGCACATATCTGATCCCATCATTACCCAACTAATTAATTCCCCAGTTGACAAATTTGATAATTTACAGTTCTGTTATCTTTAAAGCATAGTAGTGCTACAAAGCAAGAGAAAAAAAAAAAAGCTGCACACTACATTTAACCATGACAATTTTGCTTTAAATCTTGTAGAACATTTCGAAATAGCAAACCGTGAGATAGGCTCAACACATACCATACTTGCCGACAATTCCAGCCTTCTTGGTCCTCTTTGTCTGTGTAAGATCCAAAATTAAGTTTTATCATTCGAAAAATCTATTCAACAGATTAAAAAGAATAGCTATAAGAAAAACAAACAATCACAGCATTTAAAATCTTCAACCACCATTCACTGAAAACAATATTGTAGAATTACATAAAAGCATGTGAACCCATTTCAGTACAAGACATGAACTCAACAAATTATTAAAATATGAACGGGACAGGAATTTCTAAATCTTATTTATTTTTGTTATCAAATATCAAGCCTGAATCTAATTATACTCTCTAGATTAATCTCAACTATGGCGAGTTAAACATTATTCAAACCAAATAAAAGAGTTACAGATCTTGTTTGTTTATTTTAGTTTATTTCAATTAAAGGTAAAAACCCTAATTATAAGTTCCAAAATCACAGACAACAATATAATCGCATATGAAGAAAATAAGTAAAATCGAAGAAAAACAAGCAATGCATAGAGAGAATGATACCATTTTGGATGGGTTTGGAGAAGTAGACCAGAAACCCTAGAAACCTCCCTTGCTGAAGCTGAACAGAGTGGCCAGGCGATACGTCATTTCCACTTATTGCACTATATATAGGCTGATGCTAAGACCAACGATTTGAGCCCTAGAACCCGACTCGTTTTTCTTCTTAGATTCGACCCGTCATATTTGGGCCTTCCATATGGTGATCATAGAGCTAGGCACTGCCGGTCCATGACTATTTATTTATTTATTTATTTTCTTACATATTTACATTTTGGGTGCTTCACTTGGCCCTTAAAAATACTTTTCATCTCTGTCTTTTAAATGCATTTTATTTATATTTTTTAAAAAATTAAAAGAGCTAGATAAGATAACCATATTTATAATTTTGAGAATAAATTATATGACTAATTAAAGTTAATAATTATACTAAACTACATGAAATACAGTTAAAATATTAATTTCTGAGTGGGAATTGGTGAGAAAAATAATTTTCAAAGATTTTTTTTTTAGTAAATCATATAAGTGTTTAGCAATTTTTAAAAATTTATCATCTAATCAAATATCAATATACGGCATTAATTATTTTGGTTTTATGTTTTATTTTTAAAATTAAAAAAAAAAAACTGTGTAAGAATTTTTTTTATACCTTACATAATGGGTGTACATAAGGTGTTTGAAAGCATTTTTCGCTGGTTGGTATATCCTCATCCCTATATTTTAGAATAGAATATATTACTTTTTTCTATTTGTTTGTGATGAATTTTAACATACATAAATATTTTGTTGGAAAAAAGAAAGAAAGAAATTGCAGAAGTAGTTTGTAAGAAAAAACGTAATTTTAGATATTAGAAATAAAAAGAATGGAAGTGAGATGTTTTATGGAGAAGTATACTAAATATTGAGAGGAAAAAGCTGAAATTTGGAGAGCGAATAAAGCGGGGGATTTCAGGTATTTAATTGGGCAGAAGTGCAGAAATGAAGGTAAAATAAATAAATCAAGAATTGGTGTGTTGAGTGAAGGCGTGCGGTGAGGGAGATAGAGAGGGGGTGACCACCATGATTGACATGAACATGAACATGGTGGTGACTTGCAGCAATTGCCATACACCCTTGCAGTTGCCTGCAGGTGTAACACAATCTATACGCTGCGCCATCTGCCAAGCTATCACTCAAATCTCCCAGTCCCACTCTCACCGTCATCATGAGCCTCCGGTACCAGTACCACTACAACCCGAACATGCATACGGGAGGAAGAGAGCCGTTATATGCGGGATATCCTACAAGAACTCCAGATACGAGCTTAAGGGTTGCATCAATGATGCCAAGTGCATGCGTTATCTCCTCATTAACAAGTTTCACTTTCCACAAGAATCCGTTCTCATGCTTACAGGTATATTATTTACGTAAATATTATCTATAATTTCTTTTCTACGTTGTTCTGACCATTCATCAATTTATACAGAGGAAGAAAGCGATCCATACAGAACGCCAACGAAGCACAACATGAGGATGGCAATGTATTGGCTTGTACAAGGTTGTCAAGCTGGAGACTCCCTGGTGTTTCACTTTTCCGGTCATGGTTCACAGCAAGTGAACCGCGATGGTGAGGAAGCTGATGGGTATGATGAAACTCTATGTCCATTGGACTTTGAAACGCAGGGGATGATTGTTGATAATGAGATCAACGAAACCATTGTCAGACCTCTGCCTCATGGAGTTAAGCTGCATGCTTTGATTGATGCTTGCCACAGTGGGACTGCACTCGATTTACCATTCCTTTGCAGAATGAACAGGTTCGTTAATTTCATATGTCATGTATTTGTATACATATGTTACATATTTTCCCTTATTATTAATTCTAATTATATGAAACAGGAGTGGACAATATGTATGGGAGGACCATCGTCCACGTTCAGGAGCATGGAAAGGAACAAGTGGAGGAGAAGTCATTTCCTTCAGCGGTTGTGATGACGATCAAACCTCCGCTGATACCTCGGTAATTAAATCTCCATATAATTAAACCTGTTGGACGACCACGCCTCGTAGAATTCATTACTATTTGAAAAAAAAAAATGCATGGATGAATAATGCTCATGTGCAGGCTCTATCGAAGGTCACCTCTACTGGTGCCATGACTTACTCCTTCATTCAAGCCATCGAACGTGGGCAGGGGACTACCTACGGAAGCATCCTTAATTCAATGCGCGATGCCATTCGAAACGTAGGTCGTGGTAATGGCCCATCAACTTTACTCAACATGCTCGTGGCAGGAAGCAGCGTCAGTGGTGGCCTCAGACAGGTGTCGCCTCCCGTCTCTCGCTTATTAATTAATCATGATGTTGAATCTTCAATCGATACTCAACATCCCCTAATGAGAAAATTAGATTATAGAATGCTTAATTAATTAATTTCATGCAATTGCAAGCTATGAGTTTCTCAAACTTCTCTCTTTTTGGGGTGGGGCTGACAGGTGCCACAGTTAACTGCTTGCCAGCCGTTTGATGTGTATACGAAACAATTTTCCTTCTGATTTTTTTTCGGATGTATCTAACGGGGAAGATAGAATATTGCGTTCGCTGAACAGGATTTTATTATCTGATGCCCACTCGGATCTTAGACAAAGTGTCCTGAATTTTTGACCGTATGTACATGTTTCTGATCATTATCATATCAAAGTAATAAAGAGCACATGTATCTTCCCGTTTGTTAAAACTACCCATCTGATCCCAAAAGCATTCTGTATGATGATGATATTTTGGGCATCAAACAGCGTGGCCGGCGGCATACAGTAAATCATCTTTTCTTATCGTCTTAACGACCCTTTAATCTTGTAAAGCCAATCGAACCATCAACAACGAGACCGAATTTGTCATTTGTTAACATTTCGCAAATAAACATATACATCACTGCAGAAGATTTAGACGTTAATGGCCCAAAAAAAAAAATCATTGGCCTCTAACTAGAACAGTTCTAAAATATAACAAACTGTACACTCCAAAAAACTTCATTTTATTCCTGTCCTTGTGACAATAACTCCTAGCTTGAGCAAAGGCACATTCTTGGCACTAAGTATGTGGATTATTACGTATTACTTAAAAATGCAAAAAATATGTCCATGTTACTTTGGAACTCGAACACACAAGAAGATGAGCAAAGACAATAATTTTGATGCCCGATTGAACCCCTATTCATAATTGCAGTGAATATTTGGAAGAAATAATATTAAGCCATGGAGAAGGAAAACCCGTAATGCCGTACAGATGACCACCCAACCACCCACCCACCAAGAAAAATATTTTCGCAAATTAGTAAGTAACCTAGAAGCAGCATTGGGATGAATTTTTCTCCTAACAAGATACAATGAGCATCACTATCTAAATAAATTTTTCTAAATTCCTTGATCTAATAGGATCTGGTGGCCGGAAATCCTCCAACCGCAGATTGGAGCCCATTCGAATCTCATTTAACACAGTTTCTCCTTTATCTGATTTAATAATCTCCAATGTGCTACCAAGTACATCACCAGCAAGCCCAACTTCAAGAAGACGCCCCGGCTCCTCTCCGCCCTCATATAACAACCGCCCAATCTCTCCCAAGGGTATCACGTTCTCTACAATAACTTTGGCAAATATACGCCCAAGAAACTCTGCTGCTTTTGGTGCATCATTTACAGCATCCTCCAAAGTACTGAGAACTGATTCAAACCTGGCCCGAAAAAAAATGGAGGAGGTTGAATACTCGATCTATAATACTAAGCAGGTTAACTATTATGAAATCAAAAACACACAAAATCGTCCCTACCCTTTTATGAGCTGGACTTGACTTAATACGCTTTCCCGTGACTTCACCAGATTAACAAGAAGCTTAGCTAAAAGATCCCTTTCTGTGTCCTTCCTCTCGAAAGAGTCTGTGACCCAGAGCGAGACCATTGAAGGATGGAAACTAGGGGAATTCAAATCTTTGATGCACAAAACAACTTCTTTCTCATCCCTGGCACTGGAAAAATTGAGAAAAACATATGTCAAATTAAAGGAGAAAAAGAACCTGCCATTCTATTTGTCCTACATCATACTCTCAAAAATTAACATTATTTTTCCAGCCAAGCAAACTAAATAAGCAGCAAACTAAAAATAAAAGGAACATTGCGATTAAAAAAAAAAATCACGCATTCACAAGCAATTTTGTATACCCATGGCACAAGAATGTCAATTCTGTGAAGAAATCCACGTTTTATCTCAATATTTCATGTCACTCAAATTGTAAAATCCCACAAAATAAATATATAAAACAAAAACCAAAAATGAATAATACAAAAAGAACAAGAAAAATGAAAAAAAAACCACTCTTTTTAACATATAGAACCATCTTTTTGCCTCCCATATCTCTCCATCTCTCTCTCTCTCTCTCTCTTTTTAAATAAATACAAAGAATGGTTCAAAAAAAGCCTCTCACAGTAAAATACTAGCGCATCAACAAAATCCAGAGGACCACGATTGGATCATTTTACACTCAATAGGAGTGCGGAACATGAAACATTATTGAAGCACCTCCTAATGGAACAAAAAGTGCATTCAGCATGTACCCAAGAAAGATTACTCATTTGATATTCTAAATCAGCTTTTCACCTCATTTTGTTGTTCTACACAAGGGGAAGTCTTGAACTTAAACCCACCAATTTGAAGAAAGTGACCATCTATGGATCAACCAACCTTCTTTAATAATTCATTTAATACAAAGCCTTAAGAGGATGCAAGTTGGAACATAAGATTACCAATCCGCTTTAACACAATCTTTTCACGATGGGATCTATATATAAAATTCCAAAAAACATGTATGCAGAATACTGTTTGAAACAAATCAGAATCTTAATGTTTCCTATGACAAAAAAAAATCAGCATAAACGCCAAAACATATACATTCACAATGAACTTAAATGCACAAGCAAGATTCCATAAAGATCTATTGAAGAGAGAAAAAAAGAAAGAAAATAGAAAGTAATACCTATAAAATTCTTTAATTGCATTCATCGACATATCTCGCAAGCGTTCTTCAGGCCACACCTTTTCTGAGGCAACATTTTGCGTCAGAGCCTGTCCCTGACCTCGTGTTGGTGATGAAGTTGCAAGCGGCCTATCAGAACCTCGATCCGGGGTCCTTATATCTCGGATACCATAATTCATATTGCGCTCTTGAGCACTCAATTGCTCAAAAGCAGGTGGACCAGCAAATCTGTCTGGTAGATACCTTGGAATTAGATCCTCCCTTGAACCATAAGCAGCCCGCTCTGATAAGGAACTGAAACCATTCAAACCAGCTGTCATTCTTCTAGGTTCACCAACACCAGGAGGAATATCAGGTAAGGGAGTGCTCGACATTGCTGGTGGTCCTCTAATGGACATTCCTCTGGCAAGACCACCTTGGGGGCCCAAAGTTATTGAATCATCGCCCATAGGTCTTTGAGGCAAGGGAACTGACAAGGTCCTAGCCTCGTACGATTGTCTATCCTCCATCCGTACATCCTGAGTGCCATAACCACGATTCTGAGCAGGCAATCCACGGAAACTACCCATCTGGGCAGGTGGGGTAGATAACATAGACGACCCTCTAGGACCAAAATCCATAGGTGCCCTTCTTGTTGAAGAGTTCATACTTGAACCTCTAGCAAGCCTGCTAGCTTGAGCTTGTCGTTCTTGAGCAGCATCTCTGTGAACTTCCTCAATCTTTTTTGGCCCCTCAACTTTCCTCCTCTGCTGCCATTTGTTCTTTCTCAACTCAATTGCATCCTTCAACATAAACCTAACTCTAGAAGAGAGTTTCATATTGTTTGACAACCCTGCCATCCTGTCAAAATACGCATCCATATGCTCTTTGGCTCTAGGATGGTCAATCATCTCTCCTATTGTGCTCATTAACTTACACAAAGCTTCAACATCTTCCTCATCAGGATTCTCATACTGACCAAGCAACTTCTTGATGCACTCATGCATTATTCTCTCTGTCAGCATTCTCTTCTTGTATAACTCACCAATTAGTCTAATATTACCCAGCATTCGTCTTCGAGCCTTAATTCTCTTCTCTTCTCTTTCTTCCTTGGTCTGTTTAATCTCACCCTCTTTATCAGCTTTGTTAGCTTCTTCCTGTTCTCTTTCCCCTCTCTCAAATTCCTCTTGACATTTATTCAGGAGCAATCTCTTAAAAGTTATCTTTTCATTGTCTTCACTGAAATCAGGTAATTCTCCAGCAAGATAATAGCAGAAGTTTGCATACATCTCACAAAAAGTAGGCTCCATTAAAGCTTTGTCAAAAATTTGAGAGATTACACCAGTGAGGGTGACGGCATTGTCGATGTTAACTGCTTTTACTTGCTCAAAGAGTTTTTCGAAGTTCTGTGGTGTTAACTTGTTCAGAATAGCTTTCAGCTGTCTTTGCTTGGCCTCTTCCTCATCCGTCACTTTACCAACTTCATACTTCCTCTCAGCTTTGTGCATGACCTGTAATGGAGTCTGAGGAGAAGGAATTAAGCCCTTCTGCTGGAAGTTAGTAGCACGCTGCCACCTGTCAGCATCAGGACTATTTCTTTGCATCGCTCCCTGAGGACCCATGGATTGCATTGGCCCAGACAGGATTCCACTGGCATACGGCACAGGCATTTGAGGACGTGGATTCCTTAGGACACCATAATTACCTCCTTGGCCAGGTCTAAATCCAGCATTACCTCCATAACCAACATCTAGGCGCAAATCCCTACCCAAATTTGATCTTCCCCATCTGTCATCATCAACCATAACACTTCCACGACGATCCATTCTAGGTCCCCCAGTTTGCCTATCCATTATTCTTCCAGGACTGGGGTATGAATCACGATCTACAAGATGAGAGGCATTGATACTAGCACTCATCAAGGCATCTGCTATATCAGACGCAATCTCAAACCCGTCCGGAAGATCAGTACATTGCTCAGCAAATTTCAGAAGGAAATCTCTCGAATACTTCTTTGCCATATTCCCATTTCCATCTTCATCATGATGCACCAATTGTCTTGGATCCTGTCCCCCACCTTCCGAAGGTTCTAATTTTGGTGTGGAGATGTCGGCAGCATCTTCCCAATCATCAGGCTCTGTCTTACTCTGCACACTTTTCTCACTAGCTATTGAATCCACAACTGCCTGCTTTGAATTAACAATAGTAGATGTGTTTTCTGCACTTTCTGAAGGCACGACAACCTCTTTCTTTTCCTCAGGACCCTTATAAGCCATGTAAAGATCAGAAGTCGTACCAGCAGCATCTGCTTTCTGCAGAATTTCTTTCATCTTCTTCTTTCCTCTAGAGGCAGAGCTCTTTGACCTATTTAATTCTGGTACAAGCTTATCCTTATAACCAGATGCAGGAAGTCCAACCGAGCCAGCACCCGTGTTCTCCACAACTTCCCCTTCATTTTTCAAAATTTCTTCTGGAATTTCAGGGGTTGAAACATGAGCAGAATGCTGGTCTGTTGCAGGACTTTTGCTTGAGGAGGCATCCAGAGTTAAAGTCTTTGTACCATGTGAACTTTCAACATCTGTTGAACTTACAAATCCAGAGGTAGACACATCATCAGCCCCCCTGACAGCTTCAGAACTACTTTCAGGTTCGTGTAACCCTACCTCAGCGGCACCTAAGGTTGGAAACTCATTGCTGCTAGATGCTACCTTGATCACAGGTTCCTGCTCGGTTTGGCAGATTTCGGAAGATTTTGAAGCCAATGATTCAGAAGAAATCTCAAAACTGTTACTATCTTGCTTCGACTTCTCAGGCAATACTTCTCCCCGCAGTTTTTCTGCTATCAAAGAATCCCGAGGAAAAGGTTCACTTTTCTTAATCTTAGCATCATGAACAGAGTCTAAGGATGAAACACCAGTTCCAGCACCAGAATTTTCTGCCTTCTCAGAAGGGCCAGAATTTGAACCATCAATACTTGACACTGAATCCGAGGTTGCTTCCGACAAACCTTCGCTAGGACTTGTTTTACCATATACCGTTTCAGAAACTTCATTGTTGGAAGCTATAACAGGTTCAGAAGTCTGACAAGCCAAGCTCGTTGAAGAGGTAGATTGTCCACCAACCTGCCAAGAAAATAATTAAATCTTCAAAGAATATACCATTCTAGTTTATAATAAAAATTAAACTTAAAAGAAAGGTGATTTTAACAGCATTGCATTACCTGCTGCTGTGGCCGGTTTTGTCCTTTCTTGGCTGACTTCTTCTGATGATCTTTAATAGAGTTTGACCGACTCAATGTTTCCCTTCTTCGAACTTCCGAATTGGTAACAAGTGGCACAGACTCCTCAGATGGAGCAGTTGAACCAGAGGACAGAGAATTAGACGTCTGGCTCTCATTAGAGACATCAGCAGAAACTGCTGCAGGCTGTTTAGTTGTTCCAGGCAATGATTTAGACACTGATGATTCGCTAGCGTCACCCAAAGGCCTCGAAGTTTTAGGTGATCCAACTTTTCCAACAGCAAGTGAGATATCTGACACAAAGGAGTCTACAACCTTTTCTCCAACAGTTCCAGTGGATGGTTTAACTGTCACCTGTGCTGTTCCAGAAGAGGCAGAGAAAGCTGTATTATATACGTCACGCGAATGATCAGAGTTTGATGGTTCCGCAACACCAGGCATTGTACTACCACTTTTACTTGGCAAAGAATTAACAGTTGTTGGATTCATGAATGATACATTTTGGGAACCCTGACTAACCGGGTAGTTAAATCTTGGTGCCTGAGAATTGGGCGTTATCTGGCTACTTGTTAATGGTAAAGAACCTGAAGCTGCAAAATACATAGAACCCGCATTATAAGAATTGGAATAATAATTGATCGGATGAGCAGCTGCAAATGATGGAACTGGTTGGGATTGAGGAACATTGGCATGTGACCTAGGGGCTGACACCCCACCATCCGCATATGTATCTGTTCGTTCATCAAGTCTGACTTCCTTATGTGTCTCTGGATGAGTAATCTTTACAGCAGTTTTACGAGGACCACCAAATTTTCCTCCCTGTTGTTGGAGGTATGGTGGTGAAATGCCGATTCCCATATTGCCTAGCTGGGGAGGACCCATTTGAGTTGTGAAACTCAAGCCCTGTCCCTGATGCATGATACCCTGAGGCTGCATTGGATGGGGCTGGAGACCTGGAACAAACACATGCTGCTGCACTTGGGGAGCATTTCCCATGGGTAATGGCATAGGCATTGGCATTTGAAGTGAGGAGCCGGTTACATTCTGTGACGGAATCTGTGGGTTATGCCCACCAAACTGCACAGAAACCTGTGACTGGTGAAACGGCATTTGCATAGAAGCCATTGGCACAGGAAGAACAGAAGGCTTCTGGGTTTGAGTTGCAGAGGGTGCATGTGAGACTTGTACATCCTTTTTGACCTTTGGCACTTGATGAGCCTCCCCAGAACTAGGTTGGTCAGAGGAAACAGCATCCTTCCTAGGCAACTGCTGCTTGGGAGCAGATGGTGTTGGCAAGTTTGGCACTGCTCTGTAAGCATCATGTCGTGCCTGCAATTCAAAAAATGCCATAAGATAGCTTGATAAGTTGACCATCATATAATTTACAGATTAATTATATACGAAACTAAAAAATTATATTAAAAAAAAAAGTTAGATTAGTGGATTAGATATCCACAGGGCCCCAAAACAAAATGTTAAATGTGATATTAAAGTGTCAAGATTTTCTAAATTTAGAAAAACAAGCCACACTAACCAGCAAAGTAAGATACATTTGTTGGGAAAAATGCAACCATAAACAAGGAAAAAGGTAAAATCTATGCTTCATACTCTCTGGAAACAACTGGAGGGAGCGATAGGGACCTAAACTCATTAAAAAAAATCATATTTTATGATCGAATCAAACAACCCCGTGAGGAAGGAAAACAAAGAGACCTGATCACGTTTCTGCTCATCCAAATTTGGGGGAGCTGAACTAGTTCGAGCTGGTATCTACAATTAAAAAAAAAAATTAACTTCTATTACATGCTGAGCATTGATTTGATACTAAAAAAAATATATATATATCACTTGGCATAAGATGTAGAAATAGTAGAAGATTACCTGCATCCCAATTGAACCAAATTGAAAATGGAATGCCTTAGACGCATCTCCTGCAGGTAAGCCACAATCACAAGAAATATTATAAGCCCTCACTTACATCACGAAACATCATAAGCCTTTAGTTACATCACCGTTATATTTATAATTAGAAAATGTTAATTGGCAGTAATGAACAGATCACACATTATACACATGTATCAACATATCACCAGCATTCTCAAAGTTAATGATTATTTGCAGCATCCAAACACCAAGCACAAGCAAATATAAAATGAAAAAGCATACCCTTTGCTTGGGTAGCAGGCACAGTACCATCAGCATTTACGGGGGCAGATTGAGAAGTTGGAGCCTTCGGAACAGCTCGGGTGCTTCTCTGAGTGGTGGACGATTCAACTTGCTTGGCAGCTCCGCCACCAGTCGGCGCATCAGATGTTCCTATGAGAACAATTATAGAATTTAAATATTGGATTTTGAGTGAAAAAATCAAATCAAAGAAAAAATGACTTAATCCAGTAAAACAAGAGGTGCATAAGATCATACCATGTAACTGGGGCTGTGAATGTGCTCCGTTCTGTACATTACGCGATGCAGAAGCATTACTACTAGAATCCGAAGAATTGACAGCGGGTGGGTTTACCCTAGATTGACCTCCTTGTGCATTGTGAGACTTCTTAAAACTATGATACAAAAGAAAAAAAAGAAAGACATTTTTACATCAAACCCTAAAACAACACCGACACGAAAACCCTAAATTTGAAAAAAGAAAAAATAGGAGAGGTGGCTACCTGCGATTGGAGGAAAGGGAAGAAGAGGATGAGTTGATAGACGGTGAAGGGGCGGGCCCACCGCCAGCGCCCTTACCGTAAGAGCCTGAGGAGGTCCGCTGCTGATTGGAGCTGGCGGATCGTCCTGATTTACGATACTGTGACTCGCCTCTCTCGGACCTTGGGTGATTGAAGGACATATATCCCTACCCGCAGATAATTCCTCGTAATCGTTTTCCTTTCTCTGTAAATCAAAAACAAAAACAAAACAGATCCAACCATCAAAATCAAAAATTTTAATCCTATTAATAATTTAATATATAATACCATGAAGATTTTTATTAGGGTTTGATAATGATTATGAAGTAGTGAGATTATGAAGTAGTGAGTGAAGCGCAGAGCGAGACCTGAGAGTGAACAGTGAAAGCTTGAAAATTAGGGTTTTAATGGCTGGACATGACGCTACTCGATACAGAGAGAGAGAGAGAGAGAAGAGCAGAAGAAAATAGAGTAAATTTAATAAAATAATAATAAGATCAAAGAGGGGAAAGGCGATGTGAAGAGTTGTTTTGTTGGAATGGTAAGAGAGCGATAGAGAGGGAGAAAGAGAGAGAGAGAGAGAGAGAGGGTAAATAATTAACAAACTGACCAAGAAGGTGGTCAAAAAGGTAGGTTTTTTAGGAGATCGAAATCGAATGGGTCGCGCGTCGCGAGAGCTCTCCGCTTTCTCTCTTTTACTTTTTTTTTTCTTTTTCTCTTTTTCTTTTTTTTTTTATTTTAATTTTCAACTTTCACACTCTAACCGACCTCACTTGAGTAGCCACAGCAGTTACACGCGCCGTCGCAACGACATCCGACCTTGCGTTGCGTGTGTGTTTGTTTGCCTTGGAGTTGGGCTTGTGGGTTCGAATTGAATGGGCAAGTCCGCCGAAAAGGTTGCTTTTAAGAAAAAGTTATTTCAGCTTTTTTTTTCTCGCTTTGTTGCTGGTGCCGGAAAATTTATATATAAAAGCTTCAAAACTGAATCTTCCAATCACAACAAAACCCTTTGCATTAAGTAATTTTCGATTCTTTTAGTTTTGGGATTGCTTGTTAGTTAATTTATGCCAACATGAAACTATTTTTCCATTGTCAAAATGGTTTTTACTTATTGAATCAAAACACTTTCAGTTTCCAAATTTTATTTTAGTAACAACTTACATTAGCAATGGCAATAGCAACAGCAAATAATCGTTGGGACACTGACAAAGTTCCATGTTTGCTTCCTTGGTTCGGTGGGCTGAATATGGACTTGGTCTTGGGCCTGTGACAATTGTAGCCCAAATCCTTATGTTGGACTGAAACAATCAAAATAACTAACGCCAAATGGACAGGACAATCACGTCCAAGCACTTTATAACACCCTCGGCTTATCAACCAAAAACTCTGCCTTCCATTTTCAATAACTCAACTCCCCTACAATGCTTACACAACCTTCAGTTCTTTTGTCTTCTTGTATTTCTAGAGTTCCTTGCATGCATCTATATTCTACCAGAACCAAGTTCGGAAATCTTCTTAGACAATATCAGTTTCGACCTTACTTTGAAAATCTCTCCTGGCATAAGCCTACCTTCGAGCTCATGCGATGCTCCTCCATCGGTTTTAAAACTTTTTTTTTTTTAAGGCTTTACTACCTAGCTCATTAAGGGGGCCAAAAGCTGAGTGGCTGGGCTCCTTGATACGGCCTTGTGAAGGCAGGCCTTAAGCCTTATCACTACTAAGAAAAGGTTGATATTGAGTGGAAAGGGGGAGGGATCAGATTATATTATGAGATTATCAATTCAAAACAACTAACAGTAATCATAGCATTAAGATATAGTTTTCACATTCCAAGAAACGCATGTTTGAACTACATAAAATATAAACTAAAAACTTATCCCTAAGCCTTGGGAATTCAAAAGATTCAAATTAACATTCTTGTGATCCAATTGTTACAAGCCACGATCCTGTACTTGTATTTGCCTAACCTCATAAATTTGCGCAATTTATTTGATTCCATATCTGATATCATTTAACTTGAATTGGTAATCGTAGCTTATAATCTCTTGGTTCGCTGAATTTGGATTAAAAAAAAAAGTTACGATTCCGATTAAAAGCTTTATAGTAAAATCAAAATGGTATGATACTGATGTGGATACTTGTCAATGTGCAAATGGGAGAAGAAAACTTTTTACTCGGTCATTAACGCAGCTTAATCATTCGAATTCTTGTTGGCTTTCGATTTTACGTCAGTGACTGCACATCTCTGTGTAACATGAACAAATGACACAGTCAAACGAGTCTTATTAATCGTTTCAATTTTAAACCAACAACGTTTTTATTATAATAATTAATCGCTGACTTCAAGTCTCGTGGAAAAAAAAATATATATATATATATATTTATATTTATGAGTTTTATTACATACAATTGTACAGTAATTATACTATAGTAAATAAAAAATATAAATATATTTTTAAAAATCGTAAACGAATGAAAAAAAATCATATTTATAACTTTTACATATTTTTTATTTACGATTTTTTTATATATAATTTTTATTTATTTATTTACGATTTTTACAATGTGTTTATAATTTTTTCTATAATATAATTATTATACGGAATAATTAATAATTATACCGTAATAAAATATGTATATTTATATATATATATTTTATGTTAGAATAATGACTCAATTTCACTTAGAATCAATATTAATGAAATGCATAAAGAAACGACAATAGCAGTTTTTAATGTTGACAAGAATACAGATACATCTAACAGCTATAAATCTTAATCGGCTTTAAATTTCATACGTTGACTTTGAGTTTTTGTCATTTTTGTCTCGCCACTGACAACTCACGAGGCGAATATATAATAAAATATTAAATATTAAATATACATATATTTGCTCTCGGTATAACTTTAATCAGTTTCTGAGTTTGGTTGAGAAAGTGAAAGAAACCAAATCTCACAAGTTAAGCTAAAAGTACTTGATTTGAAAAAATTATTAGTTTGTGAGTTTGGTTTGACTTTTTATTGGGAGATTATTTCAGAAAAGAAAATAATACAAAAAACAAAATAAAATTACGTGGCAACATGGTTATAGTTGACCTTTGACCATGAAATGACCTCGACGGCTCTGCTTGGGTTGGGTGGATGGGAGGGGATGGGATCATCTCGTGAATCTTAAGTGGGATCCACTCTACATATCTTTTTCTTAAAGTTGACAGAAGACAATAACGCCGACGCCAATCCATGTGGGTACCAGGATTCAGACTTCTCGTATTGCGTCTTTTAGCATTAAAATAAACAAATTATTAATCACACGCTTGTACTTTCGTAGTTCTCTTCCATTACAATCTTTCTTTCTTTGTCATTTTGAATCCGATTCAAGGGATCAAGGAACATCTTCTTATATATATTTTTTATATGGTAGTTTAATATTTATTCAATTATCCTCAAAATTGTGTAATTTTATTTTTTTATATTCGATAGTAAAAATGTATCTAAAACGATAATCTATTAATTAAAAATTAGTTTATGCAATATTAAGATAATTCGGTAGATATTTGTTTCAAGGTCACCTTTAAAGCTGCGATATTTTATTTTATTAACTATATGATGATTACTTTCTAGATTGGGTTAGATTATGATTTATTAAACTTCTTTTATGCCTTTATTTTGCGTTTTTCTCCGTATTTGTTATAACTGTGTCTATAAGTATCGAATATCGATTGAAGTTGAGGCATCTGAAACTGGAGATGTGAAACTTGAAATTTTCTACTTTGTGTGAGTGGAATATTCGTGAAATTCTCTTCGTAGATTAGCTGAAAGGAAATAATAAAAAAAGATGAACAGGCAAGAAATGGAAGAGCTTAGTCAACCCTTTGAAGAGTAGAGTAAATGCACCCACCAAGATGAAAGTAAAAGGGAGGAGACAGAGAGGGAGACAGTGTGGTTTTGGTTAGAGATTGAGGGTGAGCGTGAAGGTCAGAGTCGCCCCTACCCGCATAAGCAGGCAAGCAGCAAATCTGGAAACATAAGAGTTCTGGAAGAGAGGTCAGTTGTGAGTTGTTGTTTGTCAGCTAAGAAAAGCCGAATTTTCAACGAGTTGAATTCAACGTTCCAATCCAAATATATCAAAGACTGTCAGAGGAACAGGAAAGTCATCTATCTCAGAAGCCAAATCCATGCCAAGTCCAAACTACTCACGCAACTCAAGGTAATTAAATACCCCTTTTCTCCCTCTCTACAGTGATATTGAGAGGTTTTAGTGTTATTCGTATTTCATTGCCTTAATTTGTATAAATACATTGCACATTCACAAATAATTATTATTTTTTTGTTTCTTCTCTTTGTGTCGATTCAGCAGCAAATAATTCCAAGACTTGTCTAATGATAATCGACAAAGACGTTGAATCTGTTTAGTAGAAGATGAAGTGCTTTCAATACTTCAAGGACAAGAAATACAGACTCAGGGAAGAAAGATCCGCCCCGGAGTTGAAAGATTCAAGAAAGTCCGATGATTATTCTGCTGCACAGGCACAGCGTGTGACCAAGTCTTCTTGCTCTTCTACAGCTACTGCAACTTCTCCTCGTGGGATACCCGAGTTGTATGAAGAGAAGGCTCATAATCTCCGAGTTTTCTCATTCTCCGACCTCAGACAAGCCACTAATGATTTCAATAGGCTCCTTAAGATTGGTGAAGGTGGATTTGGGAGTGTCTACAAAGGTTCCATTAAGCCTGCTGATGGAAAAGGTGAACCTACTGTAGTTGCCATTAAAAAGCTTAACAGAGATGGTTTACAGGTAATTATTATTTGAGCTTCTTCACGGCTTCACCTCCATCTTTACTTTAATTAATCTGTCTTTGTTTTTAGTTGATTATATTTAAATATAAATAAAGTCATCCGTATTTATGTATGTACAAGTACAATGTTAGAATCAAGATTAATTCTGTAATCATCCAATGATCTCTGAAACTGAATCTGAAACTCATCCTGCTTTTATGATTATGATATTGCCAGAGTCAGTGTTATTTGTTGTATAATCTTCGTTTCCCAAAGCTGATTTCCAGATCCCACTTAAGCTTTTCGACTTACCTTTGGGAGTTAAAGTTAAAGTCGATTTTCCCGTTGACTAACTCATAATTTATCTTCTCTACTTTTTAATGAAAATGAAACGTTAACACAATAGTGAAAATAGATTATTGTCTCACAACCCTTAAACACACTCTTTATTTTAATTGAATTATGATGTTTCCGCCACTGGTTTGAAATATAACGCTAATTTCAGAAATTTGGGTCGTTATCTTTTTACATCATATGCCCCGCTATAGCTTTTCTTTTATGAAGTCAAACAAGGGTTTTCTTTCTTTTCATGGAGTGGAAAAAAATTTGAGGCCTAAACTCTGATTGCATAAATACGGCGTCTTCCTGGTCAAAGGAACTTGCTTTTGCCTAAATGTCTATCTACCTCTTCTCATTGTTGGAAAGGAGACCACTTCGCATCTGCCAACATTTGGGCAGAAAGCAGATAGCATTTCTCTGATTTTCCCGAGTATATTGCTCTATCTAATGATGTGTAACTCATACAGGGTCATAAACAATGGGTGGCGGAGGTTCAATTTCTTGGTGTTGTGGAACACCCCAATCTTGTCAAACTCATAGGATACTGTGCAGTGGATGGAGAGAGAGGGATCCAGCGTCTACTTGTATATGAGTATATGCCAAACAGGAGCTTGGAAGATCATCTTTTTGGTAGGGTATTCCCACCTCTTCCTTGGAAAACAAGATTACAGATAATACTTGGGGCAGCTGAAGGACTGGCTTATCTGCATGAAGGATTGGAAGTTCAGGTTTGTTTTAAGATAATGTCTGTTCTGTGTGTGCTTGTGTTTATTGTTTGTAGTTTGTAACCATGTAGCTTCTTATAATGCAAATGGTGAAGGTAATATTTCGAGACTTCAAATCTTCAAACGTGTTATTGGATGAGGATTTTAAACCGAAGCTTTCAGACTTTGGGCTTGCACGGGAAGGGCCTCTGGCTGGGCGTACACATGTATCAACAGCAGTAAGTAACCTTTTTTTTTTTTTAATTTTTCATTCAATGATGATGGCAACATTACTTTTCTGTTTTTGAATTGTTAATAATGAAATCAACTCAACTGTTTAGAATGGAAAAATTAATTTTTGCGTTAGGCTCATGAATAGCTTTGTGGATTATTACTTGGTATGTAATGTTAATGGTGCTGGTGGGAACATATTTGTGATCAGGTGGTGGGAACATATGGATATGCTGCTCCAGAATATGTAGAGACAGGGCATCTCACAGCTAAAAGTGATGTGTGGAGTTTTGGTGTGGTGTTGTACGAGATTGTTACGGGCAGGCGCTCTTTGGAAAGAAACCGCCCAAAAACAGAGCAGAAACTTTTGGACTGGGTGAAACAATACCCTACTGATTGCAAGAAGTTTGGCTTGATAATAGACCCGCGCCTTGAAAACGAGTATTCCATCAATGAAGCTCGGAGAATTGCCAAGTTAGCAGACAGTTGTTTGTCAAAGAGTGCAAAGGATAGGCCAAAGATGAGTGAGGTAGTGGAGAGGTTGAAGCAAATAATGCAAATTCCCGATGAAGAAGACCCTTCTGATAAAAATGTTGAGCTCGGTGAAAGCGAGCCAGTTGTAACAGAAAGTAAGACGGATCAATTTGAACCTACTGAATCGTGGAAAAGACGGATGGCCCACCTAGCTAAACTGGGAGAGCATGTTGACGGTGCGAGTAGAAGAAGATTGATGATCATGCAGAGGGCCAAAGTGCTTTGAAAGTTTTCTTTTTGGTCGATATTGTACTTTCGCTTAATGGTGGAGTCCTGCGGGTATCTTCAGGTTAGGTCATGAATGCCCCAAATATAAAACATGTTGGAGAGTTGAATGAACGGATTCTTAATGGGCACGTGAAATGGTAGTTACAAGTATCAAATGGACTCGCGCAAAGGTATTTGCCCAGTCGACGTTTTCTTTGTACAGATCTTGTAATGGGAGTGGTCATATGGCAATAACAGCTCTTGTACGGTCGCTCTTTTTTTTCTTTTTATGTTTGCGAGTAATAAAGCAAAATGATCAAATAAAATATTTTCCAATAATAATATATTTTTAAAAATTTACCCCAAATAATAAGACAAATAAAATACTTATTATATGATAAATTATTACATTATCATATTAATATATTCATTTCATAATTATTAATCGAATACGAATACGCATAATTTAGAATACAAAACTTAAGGTACAATTTAAGATAGATATCATTATCCAACGTTTATTTAAACATTTGAAAGATGAAAATTGAACAAAGAGAATAAACAAAACAACAAATGTTATCTATCGCTTCATATTTCTCAAAGAAAATAAGATATAATTGTCAATGTTGCATCACAACGAGACAATTAAATAAATAAATAAACTTCTGCAAGTTATTTTCCACAAAGGGCTCCTCTTAAAGTGCTGAAAAGTAAAAGCTGCCTCCCAAAGATCAAAATTCTCAGCCAAATTGATCGGTACTGCATTGTTTATTCTGAAACTCGACTTTGGCTGCAAACTGGTAAGTTTGGGTTTTTCGGTTTACCCATGACCACCATCCATCAGAAAGCTGCCTATATTCTGTGGCTCCTCAGGCCCGATTTCTCACTGTAAACCTCCAATACATCTTCACTTGCAAACACCATACTGCAGATTAGAGCACACTGTCCAATTGTTAATCATCAATTTACGATTGGGTCAGGTAATATCAGCTCACAACCCAGTAATACAGAATTTGAAATACCTGTTATGAATCTACTGTATCACACTTAAATCATAGAACCACCAACCAAGACTGTTGATGATGAAACAAAATTATGAAGGGCTTTCTCTTAAACAAGCATTAGACCATGTTATTCAAAAGTCAGCCATTTGAGCATGGTCGGATTGATCAACAGGTCCTATAAACCTGAAATTCCTAGTCCCTAGCCCCAAACCATTCAAGGAACTTAAAATAATCCATGGACCGGCTTCTCAGCACTCAATAGTTAGCCCTCCAAAAGATGAGTTACATCACCTGTTATAAACAAACAGCAATCAGGATATTACATTTTCTACACCCACAATTTCTCAAAACAATTTAAGAAGTAACCAAAATAAAAATTATAAAAATCAATATTAAATCGCAAATACAACCCATAACCTTATCTTACATGGTAGGTAGTAACTTTCGCCACGACCACAACTGATTCTGTCAGCTTCTTAATGTTTTCAACAAAGATGACAACAAAAAGCAGAAGTGTGATCAAATAAAACCTTTCCCAATGAGCTACCGTTGTATCCTTTATCTTTGTAAAGTACAGCAAGCAGCCAATCAAGTGAGATCGTCCCAAACAAATTTCGAACTTCTTCTTTCCATTTGTGCTGTTTCTACCTTCATTATGCAGGTAGTACGTGCAAGCAGACCATGGTGGTCTTGAGAAATGCTATATCTTCACTCATGGTCACCAATAGAACCCAGCAAGTCACAAGACATAGAAGTGCCAAATAATGTAGTGTAAGTCAACTTTCACGAGGCACTAGAACTACATTCAATCAGTTCAGGACTCTGACTGCTTTTCATGTCAGGTCTTTGTCTACAGAAATAATCAAATGTGATGTACATGAGGAAATCCAAAAAGATGCTCTTTTCAGATGTTTCTCTAGAAAATTCAGCATTTTCTCGTATATTACTGTAGGCCCTGTCCATTATTTTATAGGAAGTCTCATCAAAATCAAAGGAAATCTCACTCAGCTTCTGACCCCACAGTAATGCCCTGTCAGGCATTCCCTGCTTGCAAAATTGAGATAATAATACATTGGTAGTGACAACATTTGGAACAAAGGCCATCTTAAGCAATTTTGCAGCTATTATCATAGCACGATCCAGTATGTCACTACAAACACCATTCATTATAGTGTTGTATGTCACTGTGTTTGGAACAATACCAACTGAAACAAGCTCATCCAGCATCTTCACTGCTTGATTCATCTTTCGAGTATTGCAGAAACCATGGATCCTTATGTTATATGTTGTGATATCTGGATCCCACCCATTGGCATACATTTTACTCACAAATTCATCTGCATTAACCATGTCAAAGGCTTTACAATATCCACAAATTAACGTGTTGTATGTGACTATATCAGGGACTAGCCCAGTCCGGTACATGTCCATAAATGCATCAATAGCCGATTTCATTCTCCCTTGTTTACAAAAGCCATTAATGATTATATTCATGGTAAAGATATCTGGAATGAGACCCTTTTGCCTCATCTCTCTCTCCAATTTCAATGCTTCATGTAAATTCCCACGGTTACAGAACCCGGCAATTATAGAGTTGTATGTAAAATTATTTGGCATAAACCCTATACTTAACATTTCCAGAAAAACATTATATGCATCCTCCACCAAGCCGGCCTTAGAAAGTCCATTAATATAGGCTGAGAAGGCAACAGCATCAGGACATATTTTCCTCCTATCCATCTCGTTCCAGAGACTTTGAGCTCCGACCAGATCTCCTATCCTGAAGTAACTATCCAAAAGCACAGTATAAGCTACTTTATTGATGGGAAAACCCTTCTCTATCATCTTACACAAAAGCTCCCAGGCTTCTTGTAGTCTTCTTTTCTTACACAAGCCAAGAAGCAGAGAACTACATGTGGAAGATGAAGGTGTCAGACCAAACTTATCCATAACTTTATATACTTCATAAGCCTTGTCTTCTAACCCTTCCCTGCTATAAGCTGCAATAATGGAGTTAAAGCCAACAATACTTGGAGATATTCCTTTCTCAAACATATCCTCAAAAAATTCCAGGGCTTCATCCAGACGACCTGCCCAACACAATCCTGCAATTGTAATATCATACAATGAGTAATCTGGTAGCAACCCCGTAACAGACAAATCCCTCAACAACCTGTCACCATCCTCTTCATTGCCGTACTTGTAATGTCCAGAAACCAATATGTTAAATGTTACCCCATCAGGAGCTATTTCTCTGCTCCTCATTTCTTCATAAAGCATATTAGCCTGACCAATGTCCCTTGCTTTAACATACCCATTCATTAGGGCATTATATATTGTCAAATTTGGAGAAAGACCAGCATCTTGAATCCCATCAAAAATCTTCCTGGCTTGCACCATGTTCCCCCCTTTACACAAGGCGTCAATAAGCGTGCTAAACGTAACAAGGCTTGGCTTGCAACCTCTTTGAATCATCAAATGCATCCAATGTAGTGCATCTGAGCACTGTCCCCTAATGCAATAGGCATTGATTAGAATGTTATAGGCATATACGTCTGGTATACACAAGTATTTATGCATCACATGTAACAAACTCTCACCAATTGTAAGACAGCCTTTTCTACAAAATCCAAGTATCATGGCATTGAAAGTATAATTAGAAGGCTTAGGCCCTTGACGAAGCATATCCCTAAACAACTTCCAAACACTACCGTAATCACCAACTCTAAGCAACAACTTGAAAAGAATGGTAATGGCAGATAAACTCGGCCGGACACCCAAGTCCCTCATTCTAGATAAAATCTGCATCGCCTCTATAGCCATTTCTAGACGCAAAAAAGCACGCATTAGCGTGTCAAGAACCAGGAAATCCGACTCGAATTGCTGGTGACCATCCCACATAAAGTCTACCAACTCTCGACTCTTTTTCACTCCAATTCTGCTCATAACCCAAGTAACTACATCTTGTGCAAGGAACCGGAGATTCTCCGCCGCTAAAATATGGGCAGCGAGACAACATGACTTGATGGTAGCCTCGGAATCATCGCAAAATGCAATTTTGAAGAATGCAAATCCGGTTTCTCGGATTTCTAATAATTTCAATATTTCTACTAGAAAAAATGGGCAAAATTTTCTCGAAAATCCTCTCAAAATGTATCCTTTTTGTATTTTGATCATTTTGGACAACCCCACGACGATTCTCCGCCGCTCATTTGAATTTATAAATGTGAAAGAATTGGAATTGGTATTACAGAAAGGTAAAAACTGATTTAAATAATCAAAGCTGTTTGAAGTCGAAGAAGTAGAAGAGTGGTAGTGGGAGAGCGTTAGGGTTTCTGAACAGTCTAGAGTGTGTGGTTTGGATGAAGAGAGAAGAGGACATGAGGGGTGTACCTTTAAAGTATTGCGCACTCGGCGCAAGTTAGCAGACATCCGAAGTTCTCGGAGAGATTTTGTTGATGTATCTCCGGCGAATAAGTTTCATTCAGGACGGCTGGGCAGCTATCAGTCAGGCACCATAGCAGAGCACAGCACTGCACTGCACTTCACCACACCGCGTCCAAGTCTCCTGTCACTGGAGGCCCATTGGGCTCTATGGTGGGCTGGGTGTCCCCTCTATCATTACAATGAAATTCTCTTAACAAAATAGTATTACTTGGGCTAATTGAAGCAGTGAATATATAAAATAAATTTATTTAATGAAGAATAATGTTATATAAATTTATGAGTGATATCACATTAGTTTATATACAAAGTTTGTAAAAATAATACTATTCATATAATAATAAAAAACATCAAATTTAACTCGTATCTTATTTAAATTTTAATTTCAATCACGGGTTCTTAAATCCAACTAAAAAGAGAAACACAAAATACATAACCAAACCGAATAAAGTTTCCATTCTAAGCCTTTTTTTTTTTAATTTTAGTTGTCCAGTTGATTTTTTTTCATATTGATTTTTTTTTCAAGTAAAATCTACCATTTTGAATCCTATTTTAAATCTTCAGAAATTAAACTAGTCTTCCCTCTTGGGCACGTTGGTACACGGCAATGCAATGTTATTCCCATATCAATATATATCATGTGGCCATATCTGATATCCCAACTAAAAATTTTATCATCATCACAGTATACAAATACATATAGTATACGAAAATAAAATTATGATGTGGATAAAAGAAATGGAGAAAATAATTCTAGTTTATATCTTCTCACTTAATTTAAAGGCTATAAATATTGTTGACGTTCGTAAACGGTGATTGGTTGCCCTCGCTCAGAAGGTGGTGGAATAAAATAATGCATTCAAATACCCCATGAAGGTGAAGGATTCGGCGACAAAGTGATGGAAATGCGAATACGGCCATACGGGATTCTTAAAGGAGAAACATCTCTTCATCTTCGTCTTCGGCTTTGATTTCCACGCAATCACAATCGTAACAAGAACTATAGCAGCAGTCAGTTGGCCTCAATAGTGAATACCTTTCGTAGAACATCGCCCTTAAATTCTAACAAGAAATTACTTTATTCTTGTTTGAGAATTCGTTTAAATTTCGGAAGGAATCAGGGTTATCATATTAAGTATCTAAAGTTTTGATTTTTCATAATATTAATTTAAATTTATATAGAAAAATCAAATCACAATCAAATCACAATACAAATGTAGCTATTTTTCGGAATAATAAGTAAGAAATTGAATTTTCAAATTAATAGCACATGTAGCGAAGAATCGAGTAAAAATATATTTTATCATATAATACATACATATATATATATATATATATATATACAACCAATATAATACAATTTATAAGATGAGTAAATCCTATTTTATTTACTAAAAATTAATTAATTAATTTTTAAATTTTACTTTATATCATATTAAATTATTTTTTTATTTTATATAATATTAAATTATATAAATTATATTATTCAACTTGATTGTATTCCAATCCTTTCTATATATATATTGTTGGTTCCAGAGTCAGCTAATTTGTTCCGAATCTAACCAAAGTCAAATGACACTTTAACAAGAAAAACAAAATTAATGTTTATCAACAATTTATTGTTCTAGTTTCTATCTCTAACTACTTTTTTGACGTGATTTACTGAAGTGTTGTATGGACCCGTAAAGAGTTCCAATTTCTTCTCTCTCTCTCTCTCTCTCTTCTTAAAAAAGAAAAAGAGAAAAAGGTTTGAGCCCACCGTTTCTTAAAAGCTCCGCTAAAACCAGAAAACCATGTACAGTTTGGTTTAAGGAGACTACTCGACTTGACAAATTAACCCAGAAGAATCGTGTATGCAGCCAGAAGAGTTGTTATAAATACATACAGAGCTGTTTCTTCAATTAATAATATTATTTTCCTTAATTGGATTTGGGCAGGAGGATGAAGATGAAAAATAGATCACCATCATTACAAAAATTATACAGATCATCCCATCAAAGGATGCTGCTTTCTCTTAAGTCTTATAAACATTAAAAACAAGACCAAGAACAAAAATAAAAAGAAAAGAAAAGCACTCTCCGACCGACTCCGACCGGTGTTGCTGGGTGTCTCCGACCCTCAGTCTCTTCGCCCACTCAACCCACTAATCATTTACATATCATAATGGTTTATGGGTGGGGAAATTGAAAACAAAGATATCATAATCTTATAATAGGGCAGGGCCGGGCGAGCCAAGGTTAAGCCACGGCAACTGTGCCAGTCCGCACAGTCTTGTTGGTAGAGTTCTTAGAATCAGAAGATTTTCTGATGGATGATGAAGAGGATCTTTTCCAGCTCTTCTCCTTAGCCTCATCCATATCTATCTGTTCTTGCCTGCACTCTTTGCTGCAAAACGGTGTGTTTCCTCTGCAGAACAACATATTATTACTATTACTCTCCTTTCAATATCCATTATCTTATATAATTAATTGGATCTGATTTATAATTTGCTCAATTAACTAACTAACTAACTAACTAATTACCTGTACATAAAGATGTCGGAATTGTAACCAAGTGGTTTACGGCAAAGAAAACATGCATCAAGGAAGTGCGGTTCCTGCCGATCTGCGCAACCCGAGTAATAGTAAGACATCGCTTCTCTGATATCAATTACGTTATGCACTACTACTATGAGATTCTTCGATTTATGTGTATCTGTATATATATCGATCAAAATTGAAGAAGGGGAAGGAGAAGAAGAAAAAGAAGAAGCAGAAGCTAATGCCGAGCCAATCCCAGAGATGGCAACTCAACTCTCGAAGCCTAAGGCTAAGGATGCGATGTGATATTCTTCGATGTGAGGGGGGCTTGAGGGAGAAGCAAAGTGGGAGTAATAGCTGTATTTATGGTGACATGGCCGAGAAACGGTTGTTGACTTGACATGATCACCTACTCTCCTCACCACTTTAATAACCTACTCTATACCAATCATCTTCCTCTCATCCTTTTTATTCTTATTTATTTACCACCTGCCTTCGTTTAATTGGCTCCTTCTCTATATCATAAGGTAACGGGGAATGTTATTTTAATCTAACGGCGATTCTCAGAAATCCGTGCGATTGAATCCATTGGCTTTGGGTCAGTACATGAATGAAACGATGTGACGTGTCGCTTTCACTATTATTGTTGTTGTTTTTATTTAATGAATCACATACTACTCCCTGTTTTCTTTTAATTTTCTGTGGACTAGTTAGATTCTATTCTCTTCACCTAGACAATTGTTTTTTTTTTTTTAATAATCAAACGCTTCATCAGGATCGTTGCTTTTCTACTCCAACCACTAAGAAGGAATATGGTTGGATTTGATTCAGTATTCAAGTTTGATCTGAACAATCAGTTTTTGATCAATTAAATCAAGTACGTCAATTTTTATTAAACCTAATTCTTACGTAAAATAATTTAGTTATCCCAATCCATATCAAATTCACAAGTCATTCAGTCTATAATTAGAGGGGGTTTTTTTTTTCGAAAATGTTTTTTTAATTAAAGAAACCTTAATAACGTTTAAAATGAGAATGTGATTAAACGAAGACAGAGTAGCGAAAAGAAAGTTCAAAACCTGTGGGGCGCAAATAGAAAAATTGACGAAACGAGAAAAATAAAATTCGGGAAAAGTTTGGGACATTTGTAGAGGGCGACAATTATGTGACGACACTTGAGTTATGATCTCTCTCCGTTCTCCAAGGACCACTTTTGTCGTCACTTTCTCCAACTAGGCGTTGAGTGTGTGTCGGTCCCACCCTCCTCAAATAACAATAAAAAGTTATCAGAGCTGAGTAGGCGTAGGGCCCGCCACCCTCGCAAAAGCAAACATAAAATTGATTAATGGGACCCATCTGACGCAAAATCTTGTTGGCTCATTTTCCAAGGTCATTGTCTCTCAGGCCCACATCCACAACCACAACCAGTGCCCGTATACCTCGGGCAGCTTCTCTCACACGCTACCCTGTACACGTGCGCCATTCTTAGATTACCAGCTCACCCCTGTGTATTATGAGCACGTGCTACGTGGCCATTGTTTAAGAAAAGAACTGGAGTTGCTTTATACTCTTTATTTAATGTAATAGAAAAGGTAGCAATTTACGAGGTCAAAAAAGCCAACGGCGAAGATGGTGCCACGCTGAAGGAGTTATGATGATGCAAGTTCAATTATTTAAACCACCCACTGCCTTGCCCCTCCCCCACGATGGGGGCATGACCGCATGAGCACTGAGAGCTAAAGGCGCTCACGTCAGCTTGAACTGGTTAGAACCCGAATATCTCAATAATGCATTCTGCGAATTTTTAATGCTCCATTAAAATTGAAATTAAGTGGCTCTCTTTCTCTTCCCTTCAGCTTATTCTTGAGATCTAACTATTCAATTTGGTCATGTGCTCCATGGCAACTTGACCAATTATCATATTTCTTTATTTGATCTTCCAATCAAATTAATTAACTGAAAAATTTTCAGTGTCAAACATGCGTACCAGATGAAAATCCTCAACACGACAACTTGAGTTTGTTGCAACATCACAAGCTCAGATAAAGAGTAACGTGGCATTCATCAAGCTGATCATTTTTTCGAGGGCGAAAGAGTCAAGGGCCACTTAATCAGTTTTACGACCAAAATATGATTACCTAATGTCACGAGCTTAGAGTTTAGCGCAGCTGCTCGTGCGACACTTAGGCAACTTAAACCCGAAAGTTGCTAAGTAAGCCTTATAGTTTGCTTCTCGCTCAAGGAGAAGTTAGGATCGTTGAGCTAAAGAGCTATAGAGACTAGAAGAAGAGATGGAACTTAGAGGCAAGTATTGCTAATGCAAATGAGCTTTGTATTACACAAGAGAACTCTTACAATGCTTTGTGTTATAATTGCTTGGTTTTGCTTGGATGCCTTACAAATGAGCTATGGAGGGGTATTTATACTAATCTTCCTCCCAAATGAATGGCTAGGATTTATTATATCCAAGGGCCATAAATGAGTCCTACCTAAATGAGGTGTGGTAGGTGAACCACTTTTGACTATCTAGATAGGGTAGGTGAACTACCCTTGACTATATATTTTTACATGTGAGTGTTGTATATTGTTGACTTGCTAGAGTGTCTAGAAGATGGGCTTGGGCTTGTAGGCTTTCTAGAAACAAGGCCAAGCCTTTGTGCATATTTTGGGCCACTCTAGCAAGCAAGTTGGATGAGCCGTAACATCCTCCCATTCTTTGGTGCGTTTCTACGCAAGCTTGTTGCGAACCCGTGCTCACGTCGCGCGGGGCGTGACATCCTCCCCCACCTAATTCCGCGACGCCCTCGTCGCGTCTTTGAGGATGTTTCATCGGTTGTGAGTGAGTGGTCTTGCCTCCATGTCGACGCTTCCTCTTCGCGTGCTTGGATGGCTTTTTGGTTGCCTTCTTTGGTTCCGCGATCGTGGGTGGCATCACGCGGTGAGGCGCTATGGATGGAGGTTTGGTATCGGGCTCCAACTTCATTTGGTCAGCCTCTCGTTTTGGTGGTAGCCTCCTTCGTAGCTTTTGGGTAGTAACATCCTTGTACTTCTCAAGGATGGCCTGGATTTACCTTGGAATTGGATCCTTGGCAACGGTGGTGTCCTCCCCATCATTTACCTCTCGAACGGTGGCAAGGAAGCTCGGATCTTCCTTTATTCCTTGCTTGAGTTGTAGTGCGGACATCATCTTGCTCTCGACTTTGGTTGCACGTTCCGCCATGACCATGCATGATTGACTCCCATCGAGGATGTTGAGGGAGTTAAATGCTGGTATGGGGAAAGCATGGGCTTGGTTGAAGAACTCCATGCCCAACACTACTTGGAAGTCGTCCATAGAGACGATGGAGAAATCAAGTTTTCCGCTCCATGTACCCAATTGCGTTGGTGTCGCTTTGGACACCCCCACTATAGCTTTGGCGGGTGAGTTTACCGCCTTGATGGTACCTTCTCCATTGGTATATTTGAGGCTTAACCGTTTGGCCTCTTCCAAAGAGATGAAGTTGTGCGTGGCTCCCGTATCAAGCATCGCACGCATATCCTTGCCGTTGATTGTGGCGCTCACATACATTAGACCCTTTTGAACATGGGTGGGTCTTTCAAGTGCGCCAATGGTACGGAGAGAACCCATCTCCGCTTGAGGCTCCTCATTTTGCACGCTCTCATGTTGAGCGGCTAAGGCATTGAGAGCCTTCCTCTTTGGGCAATCACGCACCCAATGAGGACCATCACATATAAAGCAAGGACTTTTGGGCTTAGGGGCATCGGACTTACCTTTGTTACGGATGTCGCGCTTGTCCCCTCTAAATGGTTTATGTGCACCACCTTCCCTTCGGGCATGATCCTTCTTAGGACTCCACTCTCCCCCACCTTTATCGTGGTTGGTCTTCCACTCCTTTGATTGGAATGAGTAGTCGACGAGGGATTTGGCTATGGCTATGGCGTCATCAAGGTTTTGCACGCCACGCCTCTCAAGCTCAACCCTTGCCCAATCTTTTAAGCCATCAAGGAAGTAGAAGAGAGAGTCTTTTTCGGACATACCTTCAATTTCAAGGATGATTGTGGTGAAATCTTTGATGTACTCGCGAATGGTGCCACTTTGCTTCAAACGGCGGAGGTGACCCCTTGCCTCCTTTTCCGCATTGCTTGGAGAGAAATGCTTCCGTAGCTCTCTCTTAAAGTCCTCCCATGTGCGAAGGACGACGATGATTTTGCCCACGTCGCCATGCTTACGACGCCACCATAATTGGGCTGCATCACGAAGGAAAGTAGGCGCAATGCCTATTCTCGAAGCATCATCATAGACACCTTTCGCCTCGAAATATTGCTCCAAGCCGAATAGGAAGTTTTCGACTTCCGTAGCGTTGCGAGTGCCATGGTATGTGGCGGGAGTTGGCACTTGCATGTTGCTTAGCCCACTAGGACTTGAGTAGGAAGGGCTAGCACGTTCGCAACGATGCTTCTCCCATTCCGTGCGAGATTCCTCCACTTTCGCACGAATTGCCCGCAACTCACGCTCCACAAAGCTTCGTAAGCTAGCGAGCTTTCGTGTGAGGTTTTCACTAAACTCGAGTATTGTGGACTTTGTTGCTTGGGTGATCTCTCCATAATCCGTCTCTAGGCCTTCGAGACGATCGGAGAGGCCCTCAATAGTATTGTCCATACTCGAAAGGGATTGCTCAATGCTAGCAACACGAGGCTCTAAGGATTCCGAGGAGAGAGCTTTGGACTTACCTCGTTTTCCTTGTGGGCGTGGTTAAGGTTGAGGTTGTTCCTCACGTCCGCGGACTTGCTCCTCCACATTCATCTCCATGTCGGATGCCATTTGCTCTTGTGCTCGAACCGTGCTCTGATACCAACTGTCACGAGCTTAGAGTTTTGCGCAGCTACTCGTGCGGCACTTAGGCAACTTGAACCCGAAAGTTGCTAAGTAAGCCTTATAGTTTGCTTCTCGCTCAAGGAGAAGTTAGGATCGTTGAGCTAAAGAGCTATAGAGGCTAGAAGAAGAGATGGAACTTAGAGGCAAGTATTGCTAATGCAAATGAGCTTTGTATTACACAAGAGAACTCTTACAATGCTTTGTGTTATAATTGCTTGGTTTTACTTGGATGCCTTACAAATGAGCTATGGAGGGGTATTTATACTAATCCCCCTCCCAAATGAATGGCTAGGATTTATTATATCCAAGGGCCATAAATGAGTCCTACCTAAATGAGGTGTGGTAGGTGAACCACTTTTGACTATCTAGATAGGGTAGGTGAACTACCCTTGACTATATATTTTTACATGTGAGTGTTGTATATTGTTGACTTGCTAGAGTGTCTAGAAGATGGGCTTGGGCTTGTAGGCTTTCCAGAAACAAGGCCAAGCCTTTGTGCATATTTTGGGCCACTCTAGCAAGCAAGTTGGATGGGCCGCAACATCCTCCCATTCTTTGGTGCGTTTCTACGCAAGCTTGGTGCGAACCCGTGCTCATATCGCGCGGGGCGTGACACTAAGCTCCAGTTGCCACTGCTACTCAGCCCCGTTGCCTACAAAGTACCTACTTAAGAAGCCCAAAATAGAATTAGTACATTGCATAATTAGTCTGTCATTCAAGTTGAAGGTACCCTGATCAAATTTTAAGAGGTTCAGAGTTGAGGCCCAGTTAATTTCGAGAGTACTCCACTCACTAATCTCAAGCGTCCGAACTGTCAGGCCTAGCTCATGATCGCGAAGATAGGACAGCCTGGGTCTTAGCAAGGGGCAGCAGCGTATTCAAAATTTTTTTTTTTTTGGGTAGGCTAATATTTTTGTATTGAAATACAAAAATCCATGAATGCATCAATTCAGTATCTCAATTAGGGATAACTAGTGGCGTAATCAAAAAATTATCTTCGGTTGGGCTAATTTTTTTTAATATTTAATATATAACTAAATGTTAGCATAAAAAAGTATATATATATTAAATATGTAAGGTAAGCAAAAAAAATATTTATTTATTTTTGTTTATATATTAAAATTAAAAATTTAGAGGAAATATGGAAAGAATATTGTAAAGTTTTAATTTGTTAAATTGAGATTTATATGATTATGTTTTATAAAAAAATCATAAAAAAAGAATAAATACTATATAGAGAAAAATTTTATTTTAAATATGGTATATACAATATCTAAAGTGATTATTTTTTGTTCTTCTCAAGTTGGCATGGATTATAGGATAAGAATTTTGTTTTAAAGTAAGAATATAAGAGTTATACCATGAACTTTTTTTATCAGAATGAAAAATTTCTAAAATCTTGACTGGGCTGCAGCCCAGCCCAGCCACCTGCTGGTTCTGCCGGTGGAAAAACAAAAAAAACAAAAAGGTTACCGTAAGATTCCACATTCTGCGGTCTCCACAAAACATAATACATCTCGCTGTCACAGGACGAGGGACACAAATTTCAGTGTCAACTACTAGGCAGGATTAATAAGATAATTGTGAGAAAATGAATATATCAGAAGCATAAAGATCAAAGAGTCTGCTAACACAAGCATGTAATTTAGTAGCAGAGTGCTTATATCAAATTAATTCCAATATGAGCTTGAGCTTCAGCCTCTTTGTAATTAATACTTTTGAACAAGGATTGTGGCTGGCACATGCCGATCGCCAAACAGCAGCAGAAGAGATTGCTGTTGACGATGAATCAGGAATTTATTTCCTTCATCCACCTCGTACCCAGGAGCCGAGTAATGTATATAGGCAAATATTATTCATCCCCCAGTATTTTGCATATACTTGTGAAGGATTACGTGTATGGATTGGATATTGCGGTTCCGCTGTTGGGTATATACAAGGTACACTTACAGAAGTGTACGACGAATAGGATAAAAAATAAAGTCTGTGACCAGGCTATTTAAAAAAAAAAAGTATAATGAAAGGTTATCGGGCATCATAAAAACCTTTTTATATATAACTACAAATAACCAATCGATGATTATTGTAGTTATACTGTATTAATCTAATCATATATCTCTTATTCAACAGACCCATCATTTTATTACGTGATATAGTACATTATATTTATGATAAACCCTATAAAAAATGGGTGAAGCTACGGTCCACCTGCTGTATGATACAGCAGGGGACTTTTTCAATTTTTTGCTTGGGAGCAAAACTTGTATTTACAAGTTTTGCTTCTATGTTACAACACAAAGCCACCTGCTGTATGATACAGCAGGTGGACCATAGCCAGACCCATAAAAAATAGAACTCAGAATAATATTGGATCACATATACTGACACATGATTATGCTGACATGACATGTAAGGACATTTAATGGTCACTAAAGCTTCCGGCCCTCCAGTCCGCTAGCTATACATGCATGCATGCAATTGGCCAAGAAAAATTCCCTTCAGTTCTTCTCGTAACAAGGAAGCATTTGCCATTTAGACAAGCATGGCCGATTTTTGTTACATAGCTTAAAAAAAAAAAAAAAAAACCAGGTCAGCTTCTGTTTCTCGATCGGCTTATGAAAATGAAATCAGTCGGTCAATGATCTATTAAAATTCTGCATCAGCCCTAGTCCCACGAACAAGAGCAGGATAAGTCTTTCTATATGTGTATAGCACCTTTTTTCTTAAATTGTTGGTGGGTTCGGAATTTGGGCTATTGAATGATGGGCTTTTGAGATGGATTACTCAAATAGATACAAATTATTTCTTTTAAGTACACCTACATTGGTTTGATGGGCCTGGAGGCCCTCCCCTTACCCATTTGTAATAGGTTGTGGCTACGTTACGCAGTTTTGGAAGCTGCGACTGTGCGCATGGAAGACCCAACTGAAAATGGAAGAAGACAGATTCTCTGGTTCTTCTCCATAACCGCATGCGTAAAGCTTCTCCTCATACCATCTTATCACAGCACAGACTTCGAGGTCCATCGCCATTGGTTGGCTCTCACTCACTCTCTCCCTCTCTCTAATTGGTACTCAGATGAGACCAGCCCTTGGACTCTCGATTACCCTCCATTTTTCGCCTACTTTGAGCGCTTCCTCTCCATTTTCGCCGGCCTAGTCGACCCCCAGATAGTAGATATCCACAATGGCCTTAACTACAAGGCCAATTCAGTAATCTATTTTCAGAGAATCAGTGTTATTTTATCAGATTTGTGTCTTTTGCTTGGGGTATATAGGTTGACCAAAAAATTGGATGTGAAAAAGCGGGATTTGATCTGGGTATTAATTGTTTGGTCACCTTCGCTGGTGATTGTGGACCACCTGCATTTTCAGTACAATGGTTTCTTATTGGGTTTGCTGCTGCTATCAATTTCCTCTTTACAGGAGGGGAGGGATTTGGTGGGTGGTTTTGTTTTTGCGGTGTTGTTGTGTTTCAAGCACTTGTTTGCTGTGGCTGCTCCTGTTTATTTTGTGTATTTATTGAGGCATTATTGTTGGAAAGGCTTGGTCAGGGGTTTCGCCCGCCTTACGATCATGGGTGCAGTTGTTGTAGCAGTTTTCACAGCGGCTTACGGGCCATTTCTGTATCATGGGCAGGTAAGAACTCGCTAGCTTTCATTAGCTTACAAGTGTTTATTTATCCTTTTGATTGTTGTGGAAATTACTCTAGCATTCTGAGGAATCACTTTGAATTTGCCAATTTCCAACTTAGTCAATTTGAAGATATATTTTTACGTATCTACGTGTTATTACGTGATAGAATCATTTGATTGCCAGTGAATTAGGTATCCCATCTCCTATTGTTCACACTCGTAGAGTTTTTAGTTTGTTTTTCTTTTGTTTATGCAAAACGGATGAAGTTCTTGGTAACTTCATTCATTAGTTCTTCAATAAGAGGCTTTATTTTCAGAATATAATTTTAGACTTGAAGCTATCTGGTGACATAGCGAGTTCAAATCACATGCCTGGTCAGCTTTTAGATTTTCAAACAGTAACTTTTCTAATTTAGGAAATTATTCAACTAATACTCTGATATATTTGATTAAATAACTGTTAAATACATTTACATTTTTATTTGAGTCATTTGATTCTTGTCTTGCAGATACAACAAGTTATCCGCCGCATGTTTCCCTTTGGCAGGGGACTTTGTCATGCTTATTGGGCTCCCAATTTTTGGGTTTTCTATATTTTGCTAGATAAAGGGCTTGGTTTTTTTCTAAGAAAATTAGGGTTCAAGATTCAGGCACCAGCAGCTTCATTCACTGGTGGCTTAGTAGGGAATTCGTCTCCCTTTGCTGTACTCCCTCAGGTACTAATGCACGATCACTTATGAACATTGATCATTCACCTGGTTGGACCCTTTTTATTTGGTAATTTATGAGTTGGCTTCCCTTCCACTGCAGATTTTCTTACACTCTTAAATCTTTAATTTGGATGATCCGATCTAGGAGTGAAAGAAAGCTTGTATTTTTATGTTATTAGAGTTTTGAAGCATTAGCTAGAGCTATTTGACCATGAGAAAATATGTTTCTACTATCTTTGCACATTTATGTTGCATGCATCAGTGAGACTTAAACTTGTATATATGAATTTTAATGAATTGACAGATAACTCCAGCAACAACCTTCATGATAGTCCTGCTTGCTTTATCACCTTGTCTGATTAAGGCTTGGAGGAATCCAAGGCCTGGGATGATCGCAAGATGGATAGGCTATGCTTACACATGCGGTTTTTTGTTTGGGTGGCATGTTCATGAGAAAGCTTCACTTCACTTTGTTATTCCCCTTGCTATTGTTGCAGTCCAAAGTTTGGAGGATGCGAGGCATTACTTCTTTCTGTCTATAGGTATGCTTCTTTCTGCTTTCCGCCTGTGTCGTTCTTATATTTATTCAATTAGAGGATTTGCTTGAGTGACTTTTATATACCTAATTTGTATGCTAATATTGAATGTTATTTTGTGTATGATATGCAGTGTCTTGCTACTCACTATTTCCACTGCTATATGAAGCCCAAGAATATCCAGTAAAAGTTTTGTTGTTGCTGTTACACTCTGTTGTAATGTGGCTTGGTTTTTCGGCACAATATGCTAAAGATGCAGCATCTAAAGCAACTGCTTCTGTGAAGAATAAAGGTGCTCAATCAAAGTTGAAAGGAAGTTCCAATGCTGCTGTTGAGAGAGGTGGATTTGTTATTGGGTGGATTGGGAAGACTTATCTTTTTGGTCTTTTGGTTGTTGAGATATGGGGTCAGGTTTTTCATTCTTTCCTTCTTGGTAACAAGCTTCCATTTATACCCCTTATGTTGGTCTCAATATATTGTGCATTAGGAATGATGTATTCTTGGATTTGGCAGCTAAGATGGATAATAAAATCTACTTGACTTGTGATATTTATACATGAACATAGTGATTTGTTTTTACTGAATTTTATGCATCAAATAGACAATTATGGTGTTTGAAGATGGCTTTTATTAATTGCATTTGAGGAAAACATAAAGCAGTGAGACTTGAGTGTCCATTCTGTGGATGGTTTCAGAACCTGGATGCTGAATGACTGGACTTTTAGAGTTTTTACTTTTCTCAAAACCTTAAATCTGCCTTGACAGGTGAACCTTGTTTTCAGTTTATTTTTCCTTAAATTGCCTTTTTATTAGGCAAATATGAAACTTTAAACTCTTAAATTTGGCCCTTGTCAACTTAATGGAAATTTGATGACACAGCAATCTTGTGAAATCCAAAATAAATACCCTTCTGGATTTGTACTTTGTTTTTCCATTTGGTTAGGAATCAAACAAATAGGATATCATAATAAAAGGGATACCCCCAAAATTAGAGTGTTGTTAGGAATTGAATCTAAATTCACCTTGATGATTTCTCACTTTTCTCTTTAAAGACTTGGAGGAATTATATATTGGCTGCCCGTTTTGCAACTTTCTGTAATGTTCTCTATTCTGCATCATAAAAGGGGGATGAGTATGTATGTAAAAGAAACCAAGGTTTCCTTCTCTCTTTTCTCAAGTCAAATGTGTGTTGCTGAATTTTGGTGGAGCTGTCATTCATCAATATTCAATCAGAAGTTATGTGGATGATTTTGTAGAAGTACCAAGTGAGGAAAGGGTTTTAAAGTGTAAGTAGTATAGTCAGATTATCTTTGTAAAGTTTGTGTTTATTTCTACTAATAGATCATCCGGAGCAAAAGCTGTTTTTGATGAACATATATAAGGTATCAATGTCAAGGTTTTTTGGGACATGCCAAGAGTGCAAAGTAAGCAAAGTAAGGAAGAGATAGAGGTAGTAAACTATTATTTAAAAAGTAAGGTGGAAGGGTGGTGTAGAGACAGAGTTACTATATTTATGACTGAAGTTTCTCAACTTTACTCTTTTTACTGCTATAATAAGTATAAATAAATAAAACAACAAATTGATTGTGAATGACCACTCCTCTCTGCTCTGCATCTTTTAAAGTGGTTAGTTGCAGTATTTAATACTGGTATTTAATGTTTTGTTCGACAACAGGGTGCAGTCCACCTGATCTCAATTACAATTTTACAACCATATTGTGTACCTATACTTGTTCCAGTAACCAGTGCTGCCATTGCCGCCATTAAATTGTTATTTTCGTTCATTTAATGGTTCGGTTGGTGGATTTGCATTTTAGTTTTAGTGGTAATTTAAGGTGGCCTAACCCATTGGGGAGGGGTCAAGTTTAATTTCGCAAAAGTGAACATTTGATATCGTTATTATATTTGTAGGTGAGCTAATCGTATATTGCTATCTATTCTTTGTTTTGACTTTTAAATTGATTAGGTGAGAAACTCCATCTTCAGTCTCATTCCATAACACTGCTTTTGACAAAACTTATCGACATTCTTGCTTGGTCAATTTTAATAAGAAGAATCATTCCTTTTACGTCAACGTGGAAAACGCCCGCCTGTCTTTTCTTTTTCTTTCTTTTATTTATTCTTTCCGTGATCTTGATGTATCTATGTTTGTGTTTGTGTCTGTGTCTGGCTTCTTCTAAAATTTAATCCAAAGTTTTAATCAACTTAAAATTATCATGTTAATGATATTGAATGTGGAGGATGGCTCATCATCATGGTGGTATAAACATATATCTGTATATAATGCGTAGAGTTGGGTTGATTAATCGAAAGGCAACGCCAATTAAATTAACAATTTCATTTGAAAAGGCAATACTGATCATTTTACTGATATTCCTGATCAATATTCTTAGCTTTCAGGGCATGCCAAGGAGCGAGTGTGAAGAAAGCAATGAAACCGTATAGTATAGAATGGGCACGCGCAAGACAGTAGTGAGATGATGGAAGTATTTTATTAATATTAATATTAATAGAATTGATTATTGATAGGAGATTAAGGTTAGTATATAAGGATTATGACAGAGTCATGCTTCTATTATATGATTTTGGAATTATGGATCGCCGCGCTTCTTGGCTGAATCATTCCTTCCCATGTATATGTATATATATTCAGAATCACTTATCATATATCTTAAATCATTTTAGGTAAAAATAATAATAAGATAATACTAGAATCATAGAACAGTGAGTTTGGTTTTGGTACCGTAGCATAGGACGATGAATGAGAGCGTGCCACTTGGAAGTTATTGGCCCACATGGAGTGGCTATGTGGACCGGGACGTGAGGGTGAGGGTGAGCCGGTGAGGTGAGGCATTGTTTGATTGATATTTGGTCGTTCAATTCATTGGCATTAAATATTTTTATGACGAGGGGGAGGATTGAATGAAATTATATATATTATATAAAAGAAAAAAGAGAAAAAGAGAAAAAAATACAACTACTAGTCTGTCTCCTCCTTCCACCTCCAAAGCATTTACTTGTTCCATATAATTTCAGCGGTGTGGCAGTAGTAGTGTTTCTTTCTTTCTTTGAATGAATGAAAATGAAACATGAAAAAATGATAATGATAATAATAATGAGTTGAATGAGTTTCTCCTCTCTGTAAACGCAAACACAATCACCAGCGGTAATGTCATTATCAACCTCAACTTCTCCTCCACCTCCTTCTCCTCCGCCGCCGTTTCCCTACCTGAATGTGATAGGAAACAACGACGCTCACAACTCTCAACACTCTCATTCTTTGGATAAACTCAAACCAAGCATCATCATCATCATTCTTATCCTCACCATTACTTTGCTTCTTTCTCTCTCTCTTTGTCTTCTTCTCCGTCATCTCAACCGTCGTTGTCTCCGCCACCTCTCCACCATCACCAGCACTACTGTCTCTACCACCAACGACTCACGTCGTCTCTCTAGTCGCCGCGTTTCACCTGAAAGTCCGCCTTTCTCTATCCTTGACTCCTTGCCTCTCTTCACGTTCTCCTCCGTCACTCGCCGTTCCTCCACCGCTGGAGATTGCGCCGTCTGTTTGAGCAAGTTCGAGCCGCATGATCAGCTTCGTCTCCTTCCTCTTTGTTGCCATGCCTTTCACTGCCAATGCATTGACACCTGGCTGGACTCCAACCAAACATGTCCACTCTGCCGTTCGCCGATCAACGCCTCCGAATCTGACGTCATGAAGGCAATACAAGCATCCTCTGCTGCTGCTGCTGGTGGTGCAAATGCTGACAGTAGTTTTCGTTTGGAGATCGGCTCAATAAGCCGCCGCCAAGCCGCTACCGATTCCGCTGAGCCGCAACGAAGATCGTATTCCCTTGGTTCGTTTGACTATGTTGTGGAGGAGGAGTCCGACATCACGATGAGCCAAACATATCGGGGAAGCGTGTCTGATAAGGAGGAGGTAGCTCCAGTAGGTCTAGAATCGGCTCATCAGCCGACTTCGGAGCCGAGCCTAGCCTCGGAGGTAGCGTTGGGAAGAAGCTGGCTAAAGGACTATATTGATAGGCTTTCATTTTCCCGCTCATCAAGGACCTTCTCATTCAGGAGCTCCGGAAGGTTCTTCACCGGAAGCAGCCGCCGGAGCGATGTCGCTGCTGTCGGAGAATATGACTTGGAGGCCAGTCGTGTGGGCGAAGAAATCAGCGAATTGTTTCGATGGTTTTCAGGGGTATGAATCGTAAAAACGCATCATTTTTAGGAGCATTTTATAAATTTGTGTCCACGTAGACGTAGGCTGTTTGTTTGCTTTCTTTTTTGTGTTGTTGTTAGCTTTATCCAATCCCAATCTGTTGTTTTGTTTGGGCAAACAAAGCGGCTGGCTGCTGCAAGCAACTACAACTACTTGTTGGCTTGGATTGATTTGTGAATGAATAATTGAGTGGATATAGCAAATTTTTGAAGTGGAGAAAGCAAACAAACAGCAACCTAGCTTTTATTGCCGTTTTAGATAGGGTAGGCAGATACTAGACCTAGCCAGCTCTGGACTGGAGTGGACAGGACAGGATGAGTTTTTAGTTTTTACGTGGACTGGATGGAGTGGAGACAGATTAAAATCAGATCCAGATGGTTTAGATTTTAAGGAGAAGGCGGCAAGGTTTTGGAATCATCACATTATATTATATGAATGAATGATTCAGCATCAAGTTCAAGTTAAAGCCAGCCATCATATCATATCATGGTGCATGATTCATTCAGATTCAGACTCACTCACTAGTTGTTCATTCACCACAAATCAATCATCCATCGTTCAATTAAAACAGGGTTTTGTAGGATTTGTGTTGGTTGCTTTGCTTTCATGCATTTCTCCTCCATCAACTCAACTCAACTGCTATCACTTACATTTAGTAATGGTGATTACAACCATGTTAACTTTACATACATGATATGCATAAAAAAAAAAAAAAATACTCCTATGATATTGGTATTATTCCATCATTAATTATTCAATTGATTTTCTCTTGTTTTTCTAGTTGTTTTAATTTAAGAAATATAAACTTCAAGTCGTCAACAAAATTATTATATTGTTTATTTTCTCTTGATTTTTACTTGATGTTTTCATGTCTTCTATGCTGTGCCTGCTTGTTATGCTGATCAAAAACATTGGATACGACCTGCATTACAATGTAAGGTTTAAATGGAAGTTAGTTGAAACAAATCTAACCTATACGAGGTAGGAAAAACGAAATAAATTCCACCAATCAAATAGTTTCAAACACGTGTAAAGTATATGTAACAGTATTGGCTAACAACTAAACTAAATCCATCAATAATACTCTAATAAATTCCAACCTTTTTATCTTTAAGATATTGTGGGTATCAATGTTAGAGTTTTGGTCCTATTGAAAACCACAAATGTTGATCATGCACGGATGGTTATGGTCTCTTTTTCCATGCAATCTTTAACTTATTCTGGAGTCCTTATTGTTATAGTAGATACAGTTATAATAGATACAGCTATTGCTTTAAAAAATGTTTGCCATGACTATTGTCTATTGGGATAAACAATTTGTTGTCTCTTTGAAGAGGAGGGTTTGTGAAGGAAGGTAATATGTATGAACTTAAAACCCAAATTTAAATATTCAAATTTACCTGTACGTGGCTATATGGCTCGTTTTGAGAAATGGATACACCTCTTGTTATAACGTTGTTTGTTTTCAACATGGGCTATTGTGCTGGAGCCCATCTATGGCCAATAGTCCGAGCCCGGGGGAAATGAAGATAGGGGTAAACACATACAACTAAACAACCGCTACATACCATTTGGTTTTGGGAATTCTCAAGAACATCTCAAGGAATTCATGCTCATCAAGAAACGGAAGAAAGCAGCAGATTAGAATACAGAATTTTACAAATGTCTATCACCTCACCCCCAATATGTATCTCTAAGCACTGTCGCATAAATAGAATTCACATGTTTACCAATCAGTTGTGATACAAATGTCGTATAAAATAAATATAGAGAAACCCAATGCTCATAATGTTGTTAAAGAACAATGTCTTCTCTCCACCACTGCAAGGATAAGTACTTCCACTATAGCAACCTTTTTTCTGTTTAATCCCTTTACCTTCATCTTCAAGAACAAATGTGGAGTTTGTCTGGCCATTACTAAACAAAACACACCAATAGAAACTTTTATGGTAACCCACCAAACCTACTCCTACCTCGGTATGTGATTTATTTCTCAGAAGTGATAAAGTCTTCTTATCTTTGACAAGAACATTTGAAAAGGCTAGTGATGGCTCAAGATACTTTGATTGACAACCCAAAATGTGGCCGGTAATGGTGCCAAACGTGGGTAGCTCTACACCACAATTGGGAGCAAAAACTTCAGTGAAATCATCTTCAGGTGGCTTACAGTTCACAGTGTTGTTCCCACTTGTGCAGTTCCCCTGGCATAATTCAACATATTGCAAGGCCATGCAGCCAAGACCAGGACTGTCATTTAGTTGTGGGAGTTTTTGTGATGTTCGATTATTGTTAATGATGTCAACAAGCTCATTTGCTGGGTTTCCTGTCAGTCAGAAAAGATTCAATTGTATAATATGGAGTATGCAAATTATGTTTGCTTGACAGCATTCAAAAAGTTCTAACAATTTTCACTACTTCCATAATCAGAACATCCCTTTTTTTCATTTTTTCCTCTCTATAAGCATACATAATCAGAATAGTCACCAAACTGAAGAGTTAGGATTCAACATTATGGTATTAGCATACTATGAAAATTCGACCACATATGGATTTTAGCAAACCACATATACAAAAAATTGGTCATTTTGCTGCCCAAGGTAATGTGCTATCCCTAGTTGTGAGTACACCATCCAATTGAGAACTTAAAACAACTAAGTTAGCTTCTTTGGTGACCGCAGGACAATATAAGCAAGAAGATTTGTATCACTGTATTGCAAATGTATTAGCAGAAACCAAGTTTAGATTCTGAATTGCAAATGTATTAGCAGAAACCAAGTTTAGATTCTGAAGCTTATTTATTCAAATTTGCAGAAGTAAGCCAAGTGTTACTCTGGGTTCGGTTAATTTGCAACTCAAATGGTGATAACAATTTTAATTTCCTATGGTTTCGTGAGTCTCAAAGGCGGTAAATACTTCTCAAAAACTTAAACGCCAACTACAACTTCAACGACCCTCTTGCTTCAATTTACATAGACGTTGCAACAGCCATTTCAAATAAACTAGTAAATCAGCCGCACAGACACAGATTAAGTGAGAGTCGAAGAGCCAAAGAAAATGCAAAACCAGAAGCTAAATATGCAAATAAACAGAGTTAGAGAAAGTAAAGAAGGAAAAAAAATTACCGTGATTTTTGGAAGAAACAAGAAGTAGATGGGGTAGAATAGCAAGAATAATCCAACAGAGCTTCACCACCATTATCACCAACATTCAAACAAATGTGGAAGTAAAACCCTAGCCCCCAACCCGAGACTCGGACTCGGAGTAGAAGAGAAAAGAGTGAACAACTTTTAGCAAGTGAATGAAGGAAAGCGGATAAAAGTGTTGTAGTGTTGCAGAGATTAAGGACAAAGGAGGGAGTGGTGGACCCATCTATTTTTAATTTCTTTTTTACTCTTCTGATAAACTGGAATCCAATCAGCCGCTCCGCGTTTTTATTTTCAAAGAGGGCCCACCGATACTCTAACCATCATTCGCACAAAGCCATTGGTTTGCTGGGATTGATGGGTTTTTATCAAAATTTATCATATTTTTATTTGTAATTAGATAAATGACTGAGAGACTTTTGTGAAGGGATTGATCTAAATTTTTACTCACATTGCTAAACAATTAAACAATGATACAAGTTGCGAAAAAGATCGTAAATGCGTGAGAAACAATAACATTGCATTATAGAAGATCCAAAGATGAATGGTTTTGTTGCCATTATAAAATTATCCTCGAGTGTAGTAGTATATATACAGTATTTCATTATTATTTTAGACCATATACCTTATTATTATTTGACTTATGTTAGAATTATAGAATAAAATATTTTGAGATGACAAAATCCAGGTGCAAGTTTTGCATTTTCCCACCCGCGTCGGATCAAAAAATTCATCCCCGATCCCTGTAAAATCCCCGAATTTTTTCGAGTGCCGATATTTGTGGGTGCTGGTATGATGCACCCGCACTCAGAAAAAAACCTCGGATTATCCTCGCTTTTATTTTCTTTAATTTTTTTACACTTTAGATAGAGTAAAATACTGGACGAAGGACGCGGCTAGCATTGTTGGCAAAGCGGGTGGAATGACTTTTGGTGGTCAAGGTTCAAATCCCAGTTGCCTCAGTTTATTACTTTTAATTAAATATAGAAAAGAAAATTTATATTATAAAATATGCACAAAAAATAGTGTCAAAAAGCGAGTAGCTCGATGGTCAACCACTCAAAATTCAAGGTGCAGGCTATGGGTTCAAGCCTCCTTACACACATTTTACATTACAAAACTAGAAAAAAAATTGGGTTGTGCGGGTGCGGGCGGGGTTCTTTAGTAATACTGATCCCGCACCGGATCCGGACTTGTGTTCCCTTAGTAAACTCCCCCTCCAGGCCTAATCTTTGGATTTTCGGACTTTTCCCTGGTCGACCCATGCAGAAAAAATCTAGGTCCTCGACCCAACCAGAAAAAGTTGCCATCCCTAATAATATTTAGAAAACTAGATATGCTATTTTAGTAAGTTTATTAACATAATAAATATTAAATACATATTAATTTTAATAAAGATTGAATGATCCATAAGAAAGATTGAATGCCTTCTCTCCTTTGAAAATCCTAAACAGGAATCCAACTCAATCAAAACCCAATAAAAACAATTTTTGATAATCGCACAACCTCATCACTAGCTCACTAATATGCCGCCACCTTTTACAGAAAGGGCAACAATCTCATATTGTTCGGGATCACGCCAATGAAATGGTCACAACTCTGCCACAAGTCTTATTCAAGGTACCACCGTAGTTCCTTGCTTATAGTAGAACCTAGTTGATGAATTTATACTATTTTGTGGATATAAATTAATAATAATATTCTATCCTCTCATTATCTTTTGATTTCGAGATGTGGGTTCTGCTACATATTTGTGTAATTTTCAGTTAAATAAATGCCTTGTAGCTTTGGCGCAAAGTTTCTATTTTTTTTTTATTTTAGAAAATAGAATAGTAGAATTTTTTTACTATGTTTTAGATTCGTTTTGCACCATTTATATAGGTAGTTAGTTTAAATTTTGTTTTTCTAAGTAGTGACAGAGTAGTTCTCTATTTTGTTTGATATTGATTTCGCTTTGTCTAATAGGGTACTTTGGGCATATTTGGGAGACAGGACAAAAAGGGGGACTGGACTATTTTTAGGATTATTTGTCCTATCTCTTGTTTGGAACAATTTAAGGAGATTGGGACTAGACTAATGCTAGTCCCAATAGTGCCCAATTCATGGGATAACTTGTCCCATGGTGAACCATGGGACAAGTTGTCCCAAGTTTGGGTCAATATTTTATTTTTTTTAATCTTATTATAATTAATAATAATAAGTGATATAATATAATAAAAAATAAAATAAAAAAATTATTAATAAAAACATTAAAAAGATAATATAAAATATTTATCGGCAAAAATTAAAAATAAATATATTATCATTAATAATTTTAGAAAAATTAATATAATGCAAAAAGAAATATTATTACACTCATATTAATATAAAAATAAAAAATCTCATAAATATAATAAATAAGTACATTATTCAATTAATAATTCCAAAATAATATTAATTTTATATAATAAAAATGAAATATTATCAAAAAAATTATTATAATAACATAAACACTTAGAAATACAATAATTAATTGAATTAATCAATTAATAATTTCAAAATAATATTATTTTTATATAATAAAAATAAAAAATTATTAAGAAATTAATATAATAATATAAACATTTATAAATACAATAATTAATTGAATTACTCAAATAATTAATTCCAAAATAATTTTTTACATAATAAAATGGAATATTATTTAAAAATTAATATAATAATATGAGCATTTATAAATACAATAATTAATTGAACTACTCAATTAATAAATCCAAAATAATTTTATTTTTATATAATAAACTAGAATATTATTAAAAAATTAATATAATACTATAAACATTTATAAATATGATAATTAATTAGATTACTCAATTACTAATTTCAAAATAATTTTATTTTCATATAATAAAAATGAAATATTATTAAAAAACTATTAATAAAATATAGAAATTTATATATATAATAAATAATTATATCACCTTTGTAATGATTTCATAATATAGTATAATTTTTAATTATATTTACATATTTAATTATTTTTATCTAAAATTAATCTTCATTATTCACTTATAAAAATGATGTAATAATAATTAAAAATTAATCCAAAATATCAAAATTATTATTTATAATTTATATAATAATTAATTCCTAATGAAATGCAAAATATGTTAATTTTTATAAAAGTAGTAACATGTTTTTAAATATTTTTAATAAATATTAAATTAATTTATGTTTCAATCAAACTTGATTAAAATAATTTATTTTATATTTAAAAATTGATTTCTAAAATTTTATTATATACTAATATAGTCCAGTCCCATACTATACCAAACATAATATAGTACTATCTATAATCCAGTCTAATCTAGTCTACTCCCAATCCCAATCTCAATCTCAGTCCAGTCCAGTCCAGTCCTGACTTCCAAACGCGCTGTTTGTTCTTACATGTTCAAAGCAAGTTACTGGTGTTGGAAACTCTTGTAGCAATTTAGAAACAAGCGGTCGTACTGCTGGTGATTTGTGTGAATAGTAATCGTGGTCCATTTTTTGTGTCATTGCAGGCACGACCATTCCAAGCATGCATTGGATGTGACATCCCTCCGATATGAAACTGAAACTCACTTTTTCTCGGGCAACTTTCATGATACGATGAAGAGGGAGAACAACAAGGATCCTGCTAAATATACACATGCCTCAATAGCCAAGATTTTGTGGAAACTTCTAGGCTTGTCGCCACTACGCACCGGAACAGCCTCTATTAATGTCTTTTTATAATTATTAATAATAATTTGTTAATTAGTTAATATGATTTGAAGATTTAGAGTTTATGTATACAGTTAGATAATTAATTAATGTATAAGTTGAACAGTTTAGATTGTGGTCTATTTTTAATTATTTAATCTGTTGTTTGAATAAATGTAATTGATTAAGTTAACGAGATAATAATAAAATATTTTAAATATATTTTATGCCAACTTTTGTTACACAGTTTTATTATTGAACTAATAGTTTACCTAGTTATTTACTCTCCAACTAAAGATTTAATACTACATAATTTGGAATATATAATTTGAGTTATATAATAGTGAGATGTATACCATTACTCACGGTGACTAGCATTATATTAAATTCATTCCAATACGCATTTTTAATAAAGAAGACACTCTTATTGTTAAATTGCTCTAACAAAAAAGAAATTAAAACTTGAAAATTTCTTGAATATTACGTTAATTACTTTTTAGTTCATTTGATCTTTATAATTTCATATGAATAACCAAGATTAAAAGCAGGAAAAAAAAAAAAGCAAGAGAGCTAAACCCTTCTTAAATCATTTGCACGTACCTTAGTGTTAATTCGCATTTCAAGGCCGTCATAAAACCTGTATATTACTAGTATGTCTCACCATCAATGGTTCAGAAGTATGACAAAAGAATAAAATTAATGCATTACAATGCTATAGCTATGGCTACAATCTCTTCGAAGGTCCCGCATGGTTCAACGCCTTCCACCTCTTGGACTTATTTATATATAGAAGATTCTCAAGTTAAAATCAATTTTTTCATCATATACACTAAAGTACTTTAATTGTTTTTTTTTTAATTTTTTATCAATACTAAGATATCCTGTTACATAATAAGTCTACTGCTTTATTCAAGCCCATTTTTTATAATCTTCTGGATAATATTTTCCTCTATTACAACAGTTGCAGCTAAACAAAATTCATCAATCATAATAATTAACTCAAAAGGACATTTTCATTGCACTTAGAACTGTAACGATGACATAAAGAATAAATATACTCCACTAGTTGCAATACATCGTCTTGTCAGCATCGCTATATCTCAGCATCGTCGATATAGCATTGCTAACATATGATGGGAATGTTACTTTTAGTCTAACCTTCACATGTTAAATAATTGAAGCTTTTTCTCTGTAGTCTCTTTGTTCCCTCTATATCCAAAACCATCACTCACTGAACTTCTCAACAGCAATCTGCGTAAGCAACCTCTAGTTCTTTAATAAACCATAAAAAAAGTTTTATTTGATTTATTTATTTATTTTCAAAACAGAGGATAAAATTTATAAGAAATGCATTTTTTACATCCAATTCCTTATAAAAATAAAACTAATAACGAAAATAATAATAGCTCTGCACAAAGTAATCGCACTCAAATGACAAACAGATTTTACACGTTTCTATTGTAATCATAAATCATATAGGTTAAGGCCTGGCATGGACATGGTGTAATGTATAAAAAGCCAAAGATTTCTAATTGAAAAGCTATGTAACAGTGAAATAATTGAAAACTAAGACCAAATGCGTCTATAGCTGAAATGAAGTAGTGTATAGTAATGAGAGTCACACACCATAGTGTAAAAGAAACTCAGAACCTATAGCAATCATTGCACTGCACTTCATATGCAATCCAGGTCTTCAAGGGCCCCATGGACTCTAACAAAAAGGGGTTCCCCTCCTTTGCGTGCTGCAAAATATAAAAAATAAATAAATAAAGGAAAAAGAGTTATAATAAACTTATAAAATGAAGTTACATGCATGTCTAATAAAAACTAAGGTTTACCATATTCTAATTAATACAACTTCTGCCCTTGCCTAAAATGGCAAAGTCTACTTAAAAAACTCCAAGATAATATCATCATGAAAGAATGTATAAATGAAGTAACAATATTAAGCCATCACCAGTGAGCATTATGTTATTTTCAAAGTCACTTAAATAACTGTTTGTTATTGAACACTCAGTTGTTTAAATATATTAAAATGAAATGGGTACACAGATCAACATCAACAATTTTATAACTAACCGAATAAATTTTTAATGTTACCTTCTGCAAAACAAAATCAGCAAGATTTTTTTTCTTTACCACAGCAACCTGCTCACCAAACTGATTTGCATCAAAGGAATAATGAAGCAACCGTGTTAGATCCAGGAGTTCCTATGTCATGTCCTCCTAGGAGATGTCGAATCAACCCATACCAACCCAATGACTGAAACCTAATGCTTGAAACCCACTCCTTCCAACCCTCTGCCTCAAAACCACGCTTACACTTCATAATCGCTACGGTAAAGGTTGAAAAAAATCGAACTGGGACATGCGAAAGTCGATGTTTTCTGTTGTCTGTCACGGTTTTGGCCGAATGCCAAAGGAAGAAAGTATCAGCTATCAAAGATGAAAGACCCGCGACAATAACGAAGAAAGTGCAAACCTTAGGCCAAAGTTAGGCTACCGGAATAACAGGTTGCAGGTCAAATTTGCAAAAAATAGCCAAATCAAGGAGAGCCGTTCGATTGGATAATTAATATAACCCTCCCATCCGACGGCCATTCAAGCTGCTGTGTGCATGCAACAGCAGTATTGTAGCCAGACCCCATTCAATCTTTATTATACATCGTTCAATCTTTATTAAAATTAATATGTATTTAATATTAATAAAGTTACTAAAATAGCATATCTAGTTTTCTAAATATTATATTCTAAAATTCTAACATTAGTCAAATAATAATATTATTTGAAAACTAGAATATGCTATTTTAGTAACTTTATTAATATTAAATAATGTTAGATATTATTTGAAAACTAGAATATGCTATTTTAGTAACTTTATTAATATTAAATAATGTTAGAATTTATTATTTGACTAATGTTAGAATTTTAGAATACAATATTTAGAAAACTAGATATGCTATTTTAGTAACTTTATTAATATTAAATACATATTAATTTTAATAAAGATTGAATGGTGTATAATAAAGATTGAATGCCTTCTCTCCTTGAAAATCCTAAACAGGAATCCAACTCAATCAAAACCCAATAAAATCAATCTTTTGATAATCGCACAACCTCATCACTAGCGCACTAATATGCTGCTACATTTTACAGAAAGGGCAACAATCTCATATTGTTCGGGATCACGCCAATGAAATGGTCACAACTCTGCCACAAGTCTTATTCAAGGTACCACCGTAGTTCCTTGCTTATATTAGAACCTAGTTGATGAATTTATACTATTTTGTGGATTTGAATTAATAATAATATTCTATCCTCTCATTATCATTTGATTTCGAGATGTGGGTTCTGCTACATATTTGTGTAATTTTCAGTTAAATAAATGCCTTGTAGCTTTGGCGCAAAGTTTCTATTTGTTTGTTAATTTTAGAAATTAGAATAGTAGATTTTTTGACTATGTTTTAGATTCGTTTTGCACTATTTATACAGGGAGTTAGTTTAAACTATTTTGTGGATATAAATTAATAATAATAGTCTATACTCTCGTTATCTTTTGATTTCGAGATTTGGGTTTTGCTACATATTTGCGTAATTTTCAGTTAAATAAATGCCTTGTAGCTTTGGCGCCAAGTCTCTATTTTTTGTTAATTTTAGAAATTACAATAGTAGATTTTTTTACTATGTTTTAGATTCGTTTTGCACCATTTATATAGGGAGTTAGTTTAAATTTTGTTTTTCTAAGTAGTGACAGAGTAGTTCTCTATTTTGTCTGATATTGATTTCGCTTTGTCTAATAGTGTACTTTGTTCTTGCATGTTCAAAGCAAGTTACTGGTTTTGGAAACTCTTGTAGCAATTTAGAAACATGCGGTCTTATTGCCGGTGATTTGTGTGAATAGCAATCGTGGTCCATTTTTTGTGTCATTGCATGCACGACCATTCCAAGCATGCATTAGATTGGACTGTTGGCATTTTCGGAGGTTGGTTTTTGAAGAGTAAGATATGTGCTATTTGTTTTGCGGATTGAAAAAGGTTTTTCACTTTCTCGCTTTTTATATGTGGCATCCTTCTGGTATTTTTTATTTTTCCATATTAATTACTAATCGTTAATGTGATATGAAACTGAAACTCACTTTTTCTCGGGCAACTTTCATGATACGATGAAGAGGGAGAACAACAGGGATCCTGCTAAATGTACAAATGCCTCAATGGCCAAGATTTTGTGGAAACTTCTAGGCTTGTCGCCACTACGTGCCGGTACAGCCCCTATTAATGTCTTTTTATAATTATTAATAATAATTGATTAATTAGTTAATATGATTTGAAAATTTAGAGTTTATGTATACAGTTAGATAATTAATTAATGTATAAGTTGAACAGTTTAATTGTGGTCTATTTTTAATTATTTAATCTGTTGTTTGAATAAATGTACTTGATTAAGTTAACGACATAATAATAAAATATTTTAAATATATTTTATGCCAACTTTTATTACACGTACAGTTTTATTATTGAACTAATAGTTTACCTAGTTATTTATTATCCAACTAAAGATTTAATACTACATAATTTGGAATATATAATTTGAGATGTACAATAGTGGGATGTGTAACATTACTCTAAGTGACTAGCATTATATTAAATACATTCCAATACGCATTTTTAATAAAGAAGACACTTTTATTGTTAAATTGCTCTAACAAAACAGAAATTAAAACTTGAAAATTTCTAGTATATTATGTTGATTACTTTTTTAGTTCATTTCATCTTTATAATTCTTCAAGAAGGGATTACAGATACTTGAAGGAAAAAAACTTTAATTGCAATTTAAATATTAAATTAATTTCAAATCATTAAAACTATAAAAGCTATATTCATATATAATGTTTACATGCGTATCTTTATCTTAGGAAAATGTATATAAATTTGAGCTTTTCAATTTATATTTACATATCATATATAAATATAAATTGAAATGATTAGATACGATGTCGGTTAAATAGTATGACCATAAGATATGTGATTTACTTAATTGAAGCTCTTATGACTAGTTACTTTCAATCTATGATACATACAATGTCTATACATCAATTTATTTAATTGTCAATATTAATAATTTATAGTAAAATGATTTTTATAACATTTCATTTGAAAAAAAAAATAACCAAGACTAATTAAACTTACAAACCAACATTCTTTGTAGCATATATTATAAATTGATTAAATCATATAAGTAGATTTTTCATACTTCTGGAATTTCATTAATTTGTTGAAAATCTGATTTTCAAGTTTTGGTGGCAGATTCGAGAGAGGCCTGCCTGCTCTCCAAGAGCTCAGCTCTCCAGAATTCTGTAACTCGTTTTTTTCTTCCTCTCCCCTCTCTCTTGCTTTCCCTAGATATCCGCTAACTGACTACCCTCCTCCAGCTTAGCAAACTTCCAGCCTTATTCAAAACAGAAAACGGAACAAGAAAAAAAAAAAAAGAATTAAACATTTCCCACATATCTATCAGTAACTTTCTCATAGCAAACAGTTGGACCAAAGACAAATTAATTAGAATAATGTTGCGCATTCATGTCTGCATGCACTTTTTTTAATATTCGAGTAATTAACTCTATTATGAAAAATCACAAATAACCATAAGCAAGATGCTTTCCCACATGCTAATGCTACAACTATAAGAGCATTCATAGGATTCAATACATCATAATTAATATCCAAAAATTTCTTTAATTAAGAGTTTATTTATTGATAACAAAGGATAAGTAGATGAAGTGAATTTCCATTCTTTCCTGCAGATTTTTTAACCGATCCAGGCAAAAGTGTTTACAATCATGCTAAATAGAGTAAACGTTTTGTTGTGTGCTTCAGGAGGCATTCAAAAATATATGTTCAGGCAAGAATTTACCCTTTGAGGATTTATTCCAGCAGCCGCAACATATAAAATCATCTGAAGACGATAAATATTAATAATTTATAGTAAAATGATTTTTATAACATTTTCCTTTGAAAAAAAAAAAACCAGGACTAATCAAACTTACAAAACCAACATACTTTATAGTATATATCATAAACTGATTAAATTATACAAATAAATTTTTTTAATTCTTTAAATTAATGATATACATATTTATTTTTAATTAGAAATATCAAAAATTAAGATTAGCTAACTAAATTAAAATAATATTAATTTAAAGAAAAGTAGAGATAAGGTGATTTGAACCTACATTAAAATAATTTATGATTTGCAACTGGCTAATCTCTCTTTTGTGAATTCGGTCTAATACATTACCTTAACTCTATGCCTCATTGATGGCCTTTTTGCACTAATTTCTACACGTTGCAGAGTCAATCCCATCATCTCTTTTGCAGCTACAAAATGCTGGTGTCCTTGTATCTTCATCGACATAGTTACCAAGATCACTGCATCTTTCAGCCTTCAAAACAGAAATGGTACGAAGAGTATTTATACAAATAATTATTTTCCTTCTAATTAACAATCTTTTATGGAGGGCAGGGGATCGTATGCACACCCCTACACTGCCAGGTGTCACTACAGATTTTTCTTTTGAAGTTTTTTTTTTAAACAAAGAAATTCAGAAAACATTGTCGTACAACAACGAGCATGGCACTGCAGTGCAGTGCAACGAAGGCCTGCCCTTGCCCTTGGTTGCAGAAAATCTTTCTATTATTAGTTTTTTTTTTTTTTTTTAATCTTGATAACTCTATTTAAACGTCCATATTTCTTTCCTCTTCATCCCTTAAGCCTCTTTTTGCTTGGACCCTTAAACCTCTGTTTCTCTGTAGCCATGGCCTCCCTTTCTTCCTCTTCCTTGAAGCCTTTCTCGAGTATGAAACTCCACCGCACTCCCTACACTCATTGCCCTACCTCCGTCAGATTCCCAACCTCTTCTCCCTTTCTCGGTCGTCCTCTCCGTCTGACCAGCCGTGCACGGCTCCTTCCTAGCCGTGCCGTTGTTGTCCAACCAAGCGGCAGTTGGAAGGACTTCAAACTAATCGCTGGCGGAATGGCTGCTGCCATGAAAATAGTGCTCTACTTGAGGAAACTCTTCGAAGGGGAAGAGAAGAAAAAGCATGCCGCTAAGGACAAGGGTGACTCGAGGGAGCCTATTTACTACATCAGCAACTGCTCCAACTCCCCATTGTGTTTGCCGGGTGGTACGCAGACCATCCATGCCCCTAACAGTTTCTTCGTCGGTAAGCAGTCTGACGATTCGCGCGCCAAAGAGGGGGATGGAAATGAGGGTGAGTTCGGCAAGCAGTCTGAAGATTTGGGTGCTAAACAGCAGGATGACAATGAGGGTGAGGAAAAGCTTCCACCCCTCTGGATTGATGTTGTCCGCTATGAAGAGAAGGTGAAGGTGGAAGTTGAAAAGCCCCAGCAGAATTAATGGCTCGCGCAACTCCCTGTTTTCATGATTTTACCTATCTCCGTCTTTATTTTCGTCATATATAAATATATGGTTCTCTCTGTTTTTATGGACAAAATACACTGTTTATAGTTGTTTGATCTATTTTATAATATATGCGATATAATACAAATTTAAATTTAAATACAAATTTTAAGCACAAATTACATTCAAATTAAAAGTGTGAAGCAGGAAAATTACTGGAGTAAAGAGAAACGGGGAAAGTTGATAATCATGTTGGTTAAAAAAAAATGAAATGAATAAGACCACTAATAAATACTTGCGTACGGTCATAGAGAAGTGTGAATCTGAAAATATAAAAACAGTCCAAAGCCCAAAAATCGGAGTAGCCCCTCAGATCTCGATCTCGATCTCTCCGGTGACAGCAAGTAAAAATTCCAGGCCGAGATCTCGATCATATTGCAAAAACGTAATTTGGATTTGGATAGATCCGATCCGAATAATGGCCCTGGTTTCAGCTCTAGCCAAGTACAAGCTGGTCTTCTTAGGAGATCAGTCTGTGGGGAAAACCAGTATCATCACCCGCTTCATGTACGATAATATCAGGTATTATTTATTACTATGGATCTGCCTTCTCCTTTCTGAATCAATCGATCTTTCATTCGCTGCATCACAAGTAGCAGCAGGAGGATAATTCAGATCTATTTTCTTCTCTGTTCGAATTTTCTAATATTTTAATGAAGGAATCTAATCTTCTTCCTTGGCCTCCATCTGGTATTGATCACAGAATCTTTTGATCTTGATCTCAGATAATTATTTAGGTTCATTCGTCAAAATTTTCAAATGTGTTTTTTTCTATTGATGATCAGGCCACCATAGGTATAGATTTTTTGTCGAAGACAATGTACCTTGAAGACCGAACAGTTCGCTTGCAGCTCTGGTGAGATCATATTTCTCATTTCCTCGTTATCCACTACAAGATTAGATCAGTAGTCTGTCTTCGTTGAAATATTGACATGTTAATTCCTCGATATTTTTTTCGGGGATACTGCAGGACAAGAAAGGTTCAGGAGTCTCATTCCTAGCTATATTAGGGATTCCTCCGTCGCAGTCATCGTATATGATGTTGCAAGTATGTTCTTCTGCTTCAGTAATTGACTTAATGCCATAAATTCACTGATTCCTTCTTTGTTTTAGGTGTAGCCACAATGGAATACCGTTTTCTCTGTGTCGTAGCTTTTTGATTATTTTGATTGATCAAGTTGTATATGTTTACAATATGATTTAGGCAGGCAGTCATTCCTAAACAGTTCCAAGTGGATTGAAGAGGTTCGCACTGAGCGGAGAAGTGATGTGATCATTGTTCTTGTTGGGAACAAAACAGATCTTGTTGACAAAAGGTAATGATTTGCTAATGAATAAAGTTGTCTGGTTTGCTTTATATTTGATTTTTAGTTACTTAAGACTACTCGATCATCTATCTTTGGGTTTATAGTAGAGTGGGAATTTGTAGTTGTATTAGATTCATGGTTACAATTAGATTTGCTGTAATGAGATTGAGAAGATCGGATGGTATTTTAGTTCCTCGAATGTGTAATGTTATAAAAATTTATTTCCTTACATCAGTAATGAAATAAATTAATATGAGATTTTTGCTTATGGCTTTGGTGTTAAATATGAATAAGATCTTGTTTAAATTAATTTAACTGGAACAAAGTCTGAGCCAAAATCTATATCATATTAGTAGAAAGTAAGCGATTAGATGATTTTATCAGAATATGACTTGGAGTTGTCAGATGATTATTTAGTAAACAGATGAATGTGAACCAATATTCTTTTGATCAAAATGATGGAGATGATGTAGTTGATGATATTGTGGTTATGTTGATGTGGAAGCAAGCAGTGTCAAAATGCTTTAAGCTTAATTGTGTGGGTGCCCTTGTGCTAATGGTGAGCTTAACTTTATTTCTTGCAACTCGTTTTTAAGAGAATACTTTGGATGCATATGCCTGCATTCAAGAGAAATTAAGAAGTAGAAAATAGTCCAAATGAGAGAATAATTACTTGTTTTTAACGAATGCATGGCATATTGTGCATAATAATGTCTTTTGGGTTCTTGTAGACAAAGCAAATGAGAGAAAATGTGGTTTAGTTTCCTGTCATAATTTTGACTTCTATTTGGTGTGTTTTGTTTACTGTTGTGTCTTGTGACAGGCAAGTCTCGATAGAGGAAGGGGAATCCAAAGCTCGTGAACTTAATGTTATGTTTATTGAACGGCAGAGAGGATGCTTTCACTGCCAATGCATTGACACCTGGCTGGACTCCAACCAAACATGTCCTCTCTGCCATTCACCGATTAACGCCTCCGAATCCGATGTCATGAAGGCAATACAAGCATCCTCTGCTGCTGCTGGTGGTGCTGGAAATGCTGACAGTAGTTTTCGTTTGGGGATCGGCTCAATAAGCCGCCACTACGGATTCCGCTGAGCCGCAACGAAGATCGTATTCCCTTGGTTCGTTTGACTATGTAGTGGAGGACGAGTCTGATATCACGATGAGCCAAACATATCGGGGAAGCGTGTCCGACAAGGAGGAGGTAGCTGCAGTAGGTGTAGAATCGGCTCATCAACCGGCTTCGGAGCCGAGCCTGGCCTCGGAGGTAGCGTTGGGAAGAAGCTGGCTGAAGGACTATATTGACAGGCTTTCATTTTCCCGCTCATCAAGGACCTTCTCATTCAGGATCTCTGGAAGGTTCTTCACCGGAAGCAGCCGCCGGAGCCATGTCGCTGCTGTCAGAGAATATGACTTGGAGGCCAGTCGTGTGGGCGAAGAAATCAGCGAATTGTTTCGCTGGTTTTCAGGGTATGAATAGTAAAAACGATCATTTTTAGATGCATTTTATAAATTTGTGACCACGTAGACGTAGGCTGTTTGTTTGCTTTCTTTTTTGTGTTGTTAGCTTTATCCAATCCCAATCTGTTGTTTTGTTTGGGCAAACAAAGCGGCTGGCTGCTGCTAGCAGCTACAGCTACTTGTTGGCTTGGATTGATTTGTGAATGAATAATTGAGTGGATATAGCAAATTTTGGAAGCGGAGAAAGCAAACAAACAGCAACCTAGCTTTTGTTGCCGTTTTATCATCTTGTATAGATAGGGTAGGCAGATACTAGACCTAGCCAGCTCTGGACTGGAGTGGACAGAACAGGATGAGTTTTTAGTTTTTACGTGGACTAGACTGGACTGGGGTGGAGACATATTACATCGGATCCAGATGGTTTAGATTTTAAGGAGAAGAAGGCAAGGTTTTGGAATCATTATATTATGTTACATGAATGAATGATTCAGCATCAAGTTCAAGTTAAAGCCAGCCATCATATCATATCATGCTGCATGATCCATTCATATTCAGATTCAGATTCAGACTTACTCACTAGTTGTTCATTCACCACAAATCAATCATCCATCGTCCAATCAAAACAGGGTATTGTAGGATTTGTGTTGGTTGCTTTGCTTTCATGTATTTCACCTCCATCAGCTCAACTCAACTCAACTGCCATCACTTACATTTAGTAATCGTGATCACAGCCATGTTAACTTTACATACATGATATACATTAAAAAAAAAAAAACTGCTATGATATTGGTATTATTGCATCATTAATTATTCAGTTGATTTCTCTTGTTTTTCTAGTTGTTTTAATTTAAGAAATAGAAACTTAAAGTCGTCAACAATTATTTCTTGATTTTTACTTTATTTTTTCATGTCTTTTATGCTGTGCCTGCTTGATATGCTTATCAAAAACATTGGATACGATCTACATTACAATGTAAGGTTTAAACGGAAGTTAGTTGAAACAAATCTAACCTATACGAAGTAGGAAAAACGAAATAAATTCCACCAATCAAATAGTTTCATACACGTGTAAAGTATATGTAACAGTCTTGGCTAACAACTAAACGAAATCCATCAATAATACTCTCATAAATTCCAACCTTTTTATCTTTAAGATATTGTGGGTATTAATGTTAAGAGTTTTGGTCGTTTTGAAAATCACAAATGTTGATCATACACGGATGGTTATGGTCTCCTTTTCCATGCAATCTTTAACTTATTATGAATTCCTTATTGTTATATATTGCTTTAAAAAATGTTTGCCATGACTATTGTCTATATGAATAATGCTACTCTTACAAATTACTTATACAAACTCATCCATACAAACTGACGTGGCATAATGTGATTTGATAAATAAATACAGTGATTTAATAAATATATATTAATAATAAATGACTTAATTAATATGGGTGATGTGGCGATCATATAAAGATGCTACATCAGTTTGTATGTGTGAGTTTGTATAAATAATTTGTATGAGTAGCATTACTCATTGTCTATTGGTATAAACAATGTGTAAACTTAAAATGCAAATTTAAATATTCCAATTTACCTGTACTTAGCTATGTGGCTCGTTTGGAGAATGGAGACACCTCTCGTTATAACATTGTTTGTTTTCAACATGGGCTATTATGCTGGAGCGCATCTATGGCCAATACAGCCAAACAACCGCTACATACCATTTGGTTTTGGGAATTCTCAAGAACATCTCAAGGAATTCATGCTCATCAAGAAACGGAAGAAAGCAGCAAATTAGAATACAGAATTTTACAAAATGTCTATCACCTCACCCCCAATATGTAACAAAATCTCTAAGCACTGTCGCATAAATAGAATTCACATGTTTACCAATCAGTTGTGATACAAATGTCGTATAAAATAAATATAAAGAAACCCAATGCTCATAATGTTGTTAAAGAACAATGTCTTCTCTCCACCACTGCAAGGATAAGTACTTCCACTATAGCACCCTTTTTTCTGTTTAATCCCTTTACCTTCATCTTCAAGAACAAATGTGGAGTTTGTCTGGCCATTACTAAACAAAACATACCAATAGAAACTTTTATGGTACCCCACCAAACCTACTCCTACCTCGGTATGTGATTTATTTCTCAGAAGTGATAAAGTCTTCCTATCTTTCACAAGAACATTTGAAAAGGTGAGTGATGGCTCAAGATATTTTGATTAACAACCCAAAATGTGGCCGGTAATGGTGCCAAACGTGGGTAGCTCTACACCACAATTGGGAGCAAAAACTTCAGTGAAATCATCTTCAGGTGGCTTACAGTTTACAGTGTTGTTCCCACTTGTGCAGTTCCCCTGGCATAATTCAACATATTGCAAGGCCATGCAACCAAGACCAGGACTGTCATTTAGTTGTGGGAGTTTTTGTGATGTTCGATTATTGTTAATGATGTCAACAAGCTCATTTGCTGGGTTTCCTGTCAGTCAGAAAAGATTCAATTGTATAATATGGAGTATGCAAATTATGTTTGCTCGACAGCATTCAAAAAGTTCTAACAATTTTGACTACTTCCATAATCAGAACATCCGTTTTTTTTTTTTCATTTTTTCCTCTCTATAAGCATACATAATCAGTAGTCACCAAACTGAAGAGTTAGGATTCAACATTATGGTATTAGCATACTATGAAGATTCAACCACATATGGATTTTAGCAAACCACATATACAAAAAATTGGTCATTGTGCTGCCCAAGGTAATGTGCTAGTCCCTAGTTGTCAGTACACCATCCAATTGAGAACTTAAAACAACTAAGTTAGCTTCTTTGGTGACCGCAGGGCAAAATAAGCAAGAAGATTTGTATCACTGCATTGCAAATGTATTAGCAGAAACCGAGTTTAGATTCTGAAGCTTATTTATTCAAATTTGCAGTAGTAAGCCAAGTGTTACTCTAGGTTCGGTTAATTTGCAACTCAAATGGTGATAACAATTTTATCTTCCGATGGTTTCGTGAGTCTCAAAGGCAGTAAATACTTCTCAAAAACTTAAACGCCAACTACAACCTCAACGACCCTCCTGCTTCAATTTACATAAACGTTACAACAGCCATTTCAAATAAACTAGTAAATCAGCCGCACAGACACAGATTAAGTGAGAGTCGAAGAGCCAAAGAAAATGCAAACCCAGAAGCTAAATATGCCAATAAACAGAGTTAGAGAAAGTAAAGAAAGAAAAAAAAATTACCGTGATTTTTGGAAGAAACAAGAAGTAGATGGGGTAGAATGGCAATAATAATCCAACAGAGCTTCACCACCATTATCACCAACATTCAAACAAATGTGGAAGTAAAACCCTAGCCCACCAACCCGAGACCCGGACGCAGAGTAGAAGAGAGAAGAGTGAACAACTTTTAGCAAGTGAAAGAAAAAAGCGGATAAAAGTATCGTACTGTTGCAGAGATTAAGGACAAAGGAGGGACAGGTGGGCCCATGCATTTTTAATTTCTTTTTAACTCTTCCTATAAACTGGAATCCAATCAGCCGCTCCACGTTTTTATTTTCAGAGAGGACCCACCAATACCATCGGTCTAACCATCATTCGCACAAAGCCATTGATTTGCTGGTACTGATGGGTTTTCATCAAAATTCATCGTATTTTTATTTGCAATTAGATCAATGACTGAGATATTCTATATTTGTGAAAGAATTAATCCAAATTTTTACTCACATTTCTGAACAAATAAACAATAATACAAGTTGTGAAAGATTGTAAATACACACACTAACATTACACAACGAAGATCCGAAGACGGATGGTTTTGTTACTATTATAAAATTATGTAATCCTGTAATATTATATCACATCATATTATAAAATAGACAAAGGAATCATGAACAGTGCATTTTTGTCGAGAAAAACTAACAGAACCACATCCACTTCATGACCCATATACATGCGCATTTATATATGAACAAAACAAAAACAGAGATAACTAAAAACAACTCATGAAAACGGGATGAAACTAAAAACTAAGCAGCGTTGAGCCAATATTTCTCAGGATACAGGCTGTTCAACTTCGAGATTCACCTTCTCTTCAGCATACGGGGAGACAACATCAATCCAGATGGCTGCACCTTTATACTTACTCTACTCCTTAGCCTCACTGCCATCCTCTCCTGCTCCTTCGCATGCAAATCATCAACAGACCGCTTATCGAGAAAGACATCGCCGTTAAAAGGTATTATTGTTAATCTCACCATCCAGAAAATAACAGTTAACGCGGTTGTTGTTGAGTTGAATGAGTAATTAGCTCTCTCTTCATCCTTAGATACACCAATCCTTAGAGCCATCCTTTTCTTCACTTCTCCTTTAAAAAGTTTCGTCAAATAGAGTGAGATTTTCAAGCTAACAGTCACCACGCTACAAACAAGTTTAAAATCCTTCCAATTCCAATTATAACTTGCTTGGACAACGACAGGACGACTGAGAAAGAGTTGTGCACGGCTGGACAGAAGGAGGGGATGTTCAAGAAAGAGAGAAGAGGTGAGGAATCAGAGAGATGTATAACAATGACCAGAAGGGTTACGGTGGAGTTTCATCGTTGAAAAAGGCTTCAACAACAGTGAGGCTATGGTGACGGAGAAATCATAAAAGTTTAAAAGGATGAAAAAAAAAGAGGTTTAATGGGATGAAGAAGAAAGAAAGAAATTCGCAGATACTATATATAAATAAAGTTATTAAAAAAATGACGGAAAAATTTTGTACAATCACTAAGTTTAGTCTTTCGCTGTACTGCATTACAGTGTTGTGCTACGTTATTGTTTAAAGATATATTCTAAATCTTTTTTTATTTTAAAAAAATAAAAAAGAAAAATCTAATATAGTGATACTTGATATATAATTTTATCATTTAAGCTATGTTTTGTTAATAGGGAAAAGGAAGGTAGAGTTAAGTGAGTAGGAAACTGAATGAGAGAATTAGCTGGAGGTTGAGGAAGAAGAGTAAGAAAACAATACAACAAAGTATTTACAGTTATTCGAGCTTAAAGAAATAGAAGAGTTAAAAAAAAAAAAACAAAGTATTTACAGTTATTCAAGCTTAAAGAAGTAGAATTAATAGAAATATTTCCCCCTCAAACCCCAGCTAATTCACTCATTCAATTTCCTCCTCACTCCACTCCATCATACTTTCATCTAGTTACCAGAACATAACTCAAATAATAAAATTAAGTGTCAAATATCACTACATTAGATTTTTCATTTTTTTAAAATAAAAAAATTTCACAATATATCGTTGTACAACAATGTAGCACAGCATTATAGTGCAGTGTAACGAAGGATTGAAATTAGTGGTTGTAAAAAACTTTTTCGTCATTTAATTTTTATATTTTTTTAATAACTTTATTTATATGTAATACCAACAAGTTTCTTTTTTTTTTCTTCGAGTCATTAAGCCTCTTTTTTTCTTCGTCCCCTTAAACCTCTCTGTTTTCCTCTGTCACCATAGCATCACTGTCAGCTTCTTCATTGAAGGCATTTTCAACGATGAAACTTCACTGTAATTCCTCCAGTCATTGTTATACCTCCCTCCTATTTACTACCTCTTCTCTCTTTATTGGACGTCCCCTCCTTCTGTCCAGCCATGCACCGACTCCTTCCTAACAGTCCCGTCGTTGTCCTAGCAAGCTGTAGTTGGAAGGATTTTAAACTCATTTATGGTGTGGTGGCTGTTAACTTGAAAATTTCACTCTATTTGACAAAACTTTTCAAACTTTTCAAAGGGGAAGAGAAGAAACAGGATGGCAATAAGGCATGTACCCCTCCAAGCTTGCTCCTACCACAGTATGTGATTTATTTCTCAGAAGTGATAAAGTTTTCCTATCTTTGACAAGAACATTTGAAACGGCTAGTGATGGCTCAAGATATTTTGATTGACAACCCACAATGTGGCCGTTAACGGTGCCGAACGTGTGCAGCTCTGCACCGCAATTGGGAGCAAAAAATTCAGTGAAATCATCTTCAGGTGGCTTATACTATTGTTCCCACTTGTGCAGTTCCCGGGCATAATTCAACATATTGCAAGGCCTTGCGACCAAGACCAGGACTGTCATTTAGTTGTGGGAGTTTTTGTGATGTTCGATTGTTGTTAATGATGTCAACAAGCTCATTTGCTGGGTTTCCTGTCAGTCAAAAAAGATTAAATTGTATAATATGGAGTATGCAAATTATGTTTGCTTGAGAGCATTCAAAAAGTTCTTAACAATTTTGTCTACTTCCATAATCAGAACATCCGTTTTTTTTTCATTTTTTCCTCTCTATAAGCATACATAATCAGAACAGTCACCAAACTGAAGAGTTAGGATTCAACATTATGCTGTTAGCATACTATGAAAACTCAACCACATATGGATTTTAGCAGATCACATATATAAAAAATTGGTCATTGTGCTGCCCAAGGTAATTTGCTAGTCCCTAGTTGTGAGTACACCATCCAATTGAGAACTTCAAACAACTCAGTTAGCTTCTTTGGTGACCGCAGGGCAAAATAAGCAAGAAGATTTGTGTCACTGCATTGCAAATGTACTAGCAGAAACCAAGTTTAGATTTTGAAGCTTATTTATTCAAATTTGCAGAAGTAAGCCAAGTGTTACTCTCGGTTTGGTTAATTTGCAACTCAAATGGTGATAACAATTTATCTTCCGATAGTTTCGTAAGTCTTAAAGGCAGTAAATACTTCTCAAAAACTAAAACGCCAACTACAACTTCAACGAACCTCTTGCTTCAATTTACATAGACTTTACAACAGCCATTTCAAATAAATTAAAAAGTCTCATTGATACATCCACTGTTATTATCAGAACATGGAACATAACTGAACTTGAGATTAATTTACTGAAAACCCGTCTACTGATGCTCAATCATATCTGACAAAATATCCACGACATCTCATAAATCGAACATGTTTAATTTTGAATGATGCTATTGGTATAGGATTATTAAGTATTGTGGTTCTCGTAACCATGCAACTAATATCTTTATTGACTAATTTTTATATTAACTAAGAATCCAAACCTCAATTGCCAAAGGAAGAGTAGATGATTAAGTATTAATTAGTATTATTGTCAAAATTGTTACAGTAACCTTGTCTTACTAAATGTAAGACTCGATTACTTATTCGATATGTTTGTTAGACTGTATTTAATCATATCAAGGAGAATTAACATCTTCTATTCATGTAATTTATAAAAAAACAATTAAAAACAAATCTATATAATTGACTACAAGCAATATCAGTTAATTAGTTAATGATAAATTTAATAATATTCGTCATAGTTTTATTATGCAATCTCGGCTGATTTAAAAAATAGGTTAACGATTTATATCCTTATAAATTTTATTAAGTTTTTTGAGAGTACTATCTTGAAAGTAATTTATGTTAAATTATGGAATTAATGTGATTTATTTATATTTTAACTACATGTATGAAAAATAAAAATTGTCTCCCTGCGAGAAATGTGGCACCCTAACGCTATTTTGTTTGTTTATGCAACAAATATAAAATCATTTGATGGACGCTATTGAATCCAAGCAATGCCGAAAATCAAGACATGCGTCGGTGGCAGTGGGACAATGCAATCAAAATAAATTTAATGGAGGCGACACATTGGCTACAACAACAACAATCTACAACGCAATCTAGAAATCAGCCATTTCAAATAAACTACAACTACAACGACCCTCTTGCTTCAATTTACATAGAGGTTCCAACAGCCATTTCAAATAAACTAGTAAATCAGCCGCACAACACAGATTAAGTGAGAGTCGAAGAGCCAAAGAAAATGCAAACCCAGAAGCTAAATATGCAAATAAACAGAGTTAGAGAAAGTAAAGAAAGAGAAAAAAAATTACCGTGATTGTTGGAAGAAACAAGAAGTAGATGGGGTAGAATAGCAATAATAATCCAACAGAGCTTCACCACCATTATCATCAACATTCAAGCAAACGTGGAAGTAAAACCCTAGCCGCCCAACCTGAAACTCGGACGCAGAGTAGAAGAGAAAAATGTGAGCAACTTTTAGCAAGTGAGAGAAGGAAAGGGGATAAAAAGCGTTGTAGTGTTGCAGAGATTTATGACAAAGGAGGGAGTGGTGGGCCCATGTATTTTTAATTTGCCTTCAACTCTGCTTATAAACTGGAATCCAATCAGCTGCTCCGCTGATTGTACTTGAAATTTACCTTTGGGCTTATTAAGGGGATAAAAGTTACCTTTGTGCTTGAACTTGAAATTTCCCTGAAGCCCAACCATGGTTAGTAGCAGCTGGCCCGTTAAAAATTAATCGTTTGTTAAAATCCTTCTTATTACTGCAACGTCTATAAAGCTGTTTATTGTATTTTCGGTTTATAAGTTTTAGTTCCTGGATTTAAATTTATTTTGGCATGTCAATCTATATATGTTTGTGCGAGCAGAGATAGTGTGGACCTATAAAAAATGTAACATACATATAAAATTTGTAAACAATTATAAAAAATTTATATAAAAAAATATCATATCGTATATATATCCCATTATAACTTTTATATAGGTAGTTATTTGAGAATTTAGATTAAAAAAAAAATCAATAGCATTCAAAATACTTTTCTTGTAAGTGCCTGTAACTATCGTATGGTACAGATGTACCAAATGACCAGTGCATTGTAGCCAAATCCTTAATATTAAGGTAACACTCCAAAAAAATCTAAGTACAATGAAGCTGGTGAATATGGCTGGATCACAAATGGGAAAGGGTAATTTGGTAAATTGGAAAGAGGAAGTAGTAAAATATAAGACAGGAATGGAAGGGCAAAAAGGGGAAAGAGAGTGGATATCAAATACTAGCCATTATAAAAAGAATGCGATTTATCTTCTCTGGACCTTCGCACCTTATGAAAGTTGACGGATAGATAGATAAAACTGAAAAGTAACGTTGTATATAATTAAATTTTTTCTATAAAATAAAATAAATGTGATACTAAATGAGTTGGAATAACTAATTACATATGCATAATTATTAGTGCTATATTTATAAACTACGTATAAAAACTTTTTTATATAAAATAATATGATAATATTAATTTAATGACATATTATCATCTTTATTAAATAAGTTGATTTACGCGTATTTAAATCTTTCAATTATTTTATGGCATGTCATTTATATACAAAAGTATAAGCGTGGGATTACGTACTATATAAATTATAAACCCTAGCTAGTAGCAACGGGCGAACGTAGGCAGCCAAATGGCAAACGCTTTGGCGTTGCAAGCAAATCCGTCCTTACTGTCAGAAAGATTACGGAGAGAAAATTTTCATGGCGTCAGATCTGCTAACTTTCGCTGCACAAGTTCAAGATTATTTTATAAGCTTAAAGTGAAACGGTTTTCGATATTGAATCCTGAATTCAGAAAATACTGCTCAAGGCCATGTTCAAGTTCATTTTCATTTTCACCTTCATCATCAGAAGACGATAATGAAGCAACCTGGACGATTCCTGTACATACTATAATTTTTGCGGGTGTGCGGTATCTATGGCAGATGACGGATAAGTGGAGGTCTCCTTCTATGGTTGTAACGTCAAGTTCTTCCTTTGCTTTGGATCTTTGCTTCTCCGTGATAAAATTTTTGTTAATGGCGTCGCTTGAGAATCTTATCCTTATGGCCGTCCAGGTATATAGAGAGAACGTACTTTTTACATCTGCGCATGGCATTGCAAATCTATATATTTATACATTTATATATTGTGATTTAATTTAATATTGTGGAATCTAATATACAGAGGATTCAGATATCGGAGGAGGAAGGGAACAACATTACCATTAATAGACGAATCATCCCACGTAAGTTATAAAGTAACTACGAACTGGGCCTACTTTATATTTCTTTGCGTTCATGAAATTATATATCAATTGTTGATTTGGTTGAATTTTTTTTTTTTTCATAAACTGCTCAAGTTTACGTTCATCAATATCAACATCAAGAGTAACATTAATCATTTAGAAACCTTCCTAAACCTTCCTTCATCATCACCAAGTCTATCTATATATAGACATAGCTATTTGTTAGACATAATTTAGAAGCAGTTAAAATCTGTCAAAGGTTGTATGTTCTTCATATAACGCTATAATGAAACTTAGTAGTTGTAGTTTGTTTTCACAAGTCTAATGATTTTGCTACAAAACATCAATGCTAAACTCAATGTATATGGTCCCTAATTTACATAAATTCTTTCTTTGTTTCTATAATTTTAAGTTAATTTATACAAACATTTCTATTAATTCTAATTCTTTAAGCTCGAATAGCTGAAAGGAATAAGGATGATGATGAAACTAAGAAGGAGATCAACAACGGTGGCTTGAAAAAGGAGGAGGAAACTAAGACGATCATCAACATCGACAACTGTAGCGGTAGTAACTTCTGTTTTCCAAGTGGTATCAGCAATATCAATACCAGCATCAACATCAACAACTTATATAAATTCTTTCTTTCTTTCTATAATTTTAAGTTAATTTATACAAACATTTCTATTAATTCTAATTCTTTAAGCTCGAATAGCTGGAAGGAATAAGGATGATGATGAAACTAAGAAGGAGATCAACAACGGTGGCTTGAAAAAGGAGGAGGAAACTAAGACGATCATCAACATCAACAACTGTAGCGGTAGTAACTTCTGTTTTCCAGGTGGTATCAGCAATATCAATACCAGCATCAACATCAACAACTTACATAAATTCTTTCTTTGTTTCTATAATTTGAAGTTAATTTATACAAACATTTCTATTAATTCTAATTCTTTAAGCTCGAATAGCTAGAAGGAATAAGGATGTTGATGAAACTAAGAAGGAGATCAACAACGGTGGCTTGAAAAAGAAGGAGGAAACTAAGACGATCATCAACATCAACAACTGTAGCGGTAGTAACTTCTGTTTTCCAGGTGGTATCAGCAATATCAATACCAGCATCAACATCAACAACTTACGTAAATTCTTTCTTTCTTTCTATAATTTTAAGTTAATTTATACAAACATTTCTATTAATTCTAATTCTTTAAGCTCGAATAGAAACTAAGAAGGAGATCAACAACGGTGGCTTGAAAAAGGAGGAAACTAAGACGATCATCAGCATCAACAACTGTAGCGGTAGTAACTTCTGTTTTCCAGGTGGTATCAGCAATCTCAATACCAGCATCAACATCAACAACTGCAGTAACATTCGTTTTCCAGGTGGTATCAGCAATAACAATACCAGCATCAACATGAACAACATCAACAACTGCAGTAACATTTTTTTTCCAGGTGGTATCAGCAATAACAATACCAGCTTTTTTTTCGTCGGTAAGGAATGCATGCCAAAGAGGGTAAGGAGCAGGGAGAGGGGATCCAGGTGTCTACACTGATTTTGTCTCCCTTTTAAGTCTAGTGAAAGTCTAGTGAGTGAGAGCCTGAGATCCTGATTAATAATGGCTCTAATCAGCTTCCCTTATTTTTTTAGTTTTTGTCTATGTCAATCTTGAATAGTTGGCTTAATAGGAAGTTACCCTCTGTTTTTGTTTTGTTCATATATAGACACACGTGGGGTCATGCGGATCTGGAATGGTTTCGAATTTCTTATCTGTGTCTCTCTTCTCTTGGTCAACATGACTATGGTTGGTTTATTGACAAGTCATGCAAGTTCTCTCTGTTTTTAATCAATAGTTTCTTTACAATTTAATTTAATTTTGCAATTAAAAACAGGCTATTTGTGAAATAATTGAAAAAATTGCGTAAAAATTCACTATTCATGGTTCCTTTGTCTTCTAACTTCTGACGGTCTCAAGCCACTCCTTCAATAATAAATAATAATAATAAATCATGATATATCCATAAAGAAAGATCCAAAACACTAAGAGATTTTGCCTTGATCATGACTATAGCTGCTGTAAGCCACTCGAGCAATTTCTTACTAATTGCCCTTCAAAGCAATTGTCATGGCAGCAAATTAATTGCCCTCCAAAGCATTTGTTATGGTAGCAAATTCGATCTCTAAAAACCTTTTCACTGCGCCTGCTGATGCCTTAAGAGATTCAAGTCCAGAAATAATTATACTTTAGAAACGAATAGTTTTCCATATACAATTAGCTAACAGACGCTTTGTTTTATAACATGATGTGAATAATATCACATGATTACATAATTTTATAATAGTAACAAGCCATCCTATCTTCTTATAATGCCATGAAGGGTTTATCACTGGTTTCTTTACAAAGTTATGTTTATTATTTATTTTAGAATCCTAATCAATTTTAGTAATCAACAACATTACGAAGACATTCCGCAACCCAAAATCAATTATACGAAGACACTCCACAACCTATATAAAGTAATAGTAAAAAGAATCTCAACCGTCCCACAGTTAACAAAATCAATAGTCAAGGTTGGTGTAATTATGATACAAGGTGGAATCAACCACAAATTTAAATCATCGTGCCCATGAGACTGAATCAATCTCATCCCTAGCTGCCTTGTACAATTCAAGCCTCTTAGCACATTGTTGTCTCCTTTCCATCAATGCTGGATCTTCATCTAACAATAATCCAAGCTGTTTACCCTGAAAAAGCAGCAATTCCCGTCAAAATGTTCTCTCTACCTCTTAAGCTAGGAAACATTAGTTCACATTAATATAAAACCAGGAGCTCAACATCCCATCAACCGAAGTGAATAAACAACTAATAATCCGAATATCACCATTGCACATGACTAACAAAAGAGTAAGCCTCATGTACATTAAATAGAGAGACAGATATTGTACCTCCTTCTTCCCTATTTGTGTGTAGAAGTAATTCAATAAAGACTGCTTGGCCTCCCTCACTTGACAATAAACAATGGCCTTCGGAACAGTATTTTTAAGAGTCTCTGACACCATACCCACATAAGAAGACACATTTGATCCTATCCTCCTAAAGTGGCCCTCTGTATACCGGTCCACAGTTGAGGAAGCAGCATTTCCTCCTTTCTCCACTTCCTGCGGAAGCCTCCGAAAGAAATCAACTGTTAAATATGATGATTCCATATCCACCAAACGGATAACTGTCTTCTTGCTCTCATCACGAAACCTTTCCAAAGCTTCATTTGCAGCAGCTGCTATCTCAGCTTGCAGAGTTGGGAAGCGCTTCAACTCCTGTTTGTTACAAAGACATAAATCCTTTTTTCTCTATCCAGGAACACTTTTAGATGAACTAGATGACACAGATATATTCTGAAAAACTTCACCTGAGTTTCTCCTATTGACTTCCTCACAAGATCTTTCAATACAAAGTGGACCTGCATCATAGTTCCTGATTTATTACATGTCTTCTCATTTCCAAATAGGTTTCACAATTTCCAGATAAAACTTAATCCACATATACAGAGGGAATGGCTACTTACAGCATCCACTGAAGCTTCAGCAGGGCCTCGGAAAAAATTCAGTGACCCTTCAATTAGGCGCCGGTAACCTTGCTCTGGGGCAATCAAGTGAGGTTGATAACCATCTGCCTCGGACACCACTTTCCTTACATTCTGAAGAGAAAGATGCCGATCAAATGGAAGCTTCCTCAATGCAGCTGGAAGCTGGTTGTCAAAGACTCCATAAATACGATCACCTCCCGGTCGGCTGAGATATACAGTGAAGCCCAAAGACATTATTATAAAAGGCTTACATTCTAGACATTCAATTGATATTAAAGACATCAAACAATTTAGCTGAAGCAGTCTGTGCACAACTGTCCTTTGATAATACTTTATTTATAACTGAGAAACAAACTAATTTATTCAGTACTGATTTAGCAATTTAGAAGCTCATTGTCTACAGAACAAAGCACCTCCACTAGAAAATAGTGAGCTAAAACTCAGGTTTAGATAAGTCTAAAAGAGTCAATAACTACCAATACATTACCAAAGAGTTTTTGATCCCATGAAAACTCAACTAAAATCCAAGCACAGAGAGTGCTTTAAATTACATTATCACAAATTATAACGTCCCCCCAAATAGGAAAACAATAAGTGAAAAGAAATGGATACAACCTTAATTGTAACGATGGTATAGAAAAGCTAGAGGATCCACCCAAGCCAGTAAAACCATAAGCAGAATAGATTAGCAAGGTAAAAACATTTCTAAATATCTACCAAAAGATTGTTATACATAAAATCAGCATTCAGAACACATGATTTACATCCGTTCCAACCAATTATCAAGCTAGAGATTAAATAAATCAGAATCTAATTTTTAGCTGGAATTCTAGAAAACAATAACAAGGAAGAACATTAAAGCTGAGAAGCATTTACCCTCCATCCAAATGCTCCTTGAATATCCTATCAAATGCTCGGCATAGCTCCAAGATAGTATATAGTTGAGCCTAAAATATATTATCAAAATTATAGGAAACACAATAAGAATCTTATCCACAAATAAAATAAGAATCTCATCCACAATAATCAAAAAAGTTTCTAGCCACCTACCCCAGCATCAACAGCAACAGGACGACCAAGATGGTCCATCTCTGATTCAAGTTCTTCAATGCTTTTGTTTATCAAGGATGTGATACTTGGTATCCGCGCCCTAATCACAGACTCCAAGTGCTGAAAACAACATGATTCTAAATTTCTTCATTTTGCTCATTTGAGAGGGAGGGAACTTAAAATCAAAGGTAACTTATAAATCAAACCTTTGATAGAAGCTTTGCAAGATATTCTGAACCCATTTTGCTGGCTAAGTGTCCATAGTCTGGACTGGTGGCAAAGTACTCACGTTCTTTGCGTCTTGCAACAATCATGTCAACATTCCTATTTATATCTGCTTGTGAACGGTTAACAATTCCAACCCAAGGATGTTGCAGCCGATAAGATCTTCCTTCAAGAACCTATGGGGAGAAAAGCAAAAGAAAAATTGTCCCAATGGTATAAATCATCGCTGCTCACCATAATTGAGCACAAAAACTTGTTCATGTGCGACAGACCGTTCTACTGCCATTCATTTCAGCTGAAGCTAACACAACCTTCCTCCCAGCAAATGGGAACATGAGACCAGCTGAGCAAACAAAAAAGAAACACAGAGGAGAGAGCACTTACATCCAATGCATTAGTTCCTTTGTCCATCAAATCCAGCTTTGTCAGTACCCCAAACGTCCGTTCACCTGGAACAGTTACATGATGGATTACAATTTGAAGATCAAACCATAAGACAAGGTTAACTAAGGAAAGATATTAAATGGTTCATACCAGTGGGATCAACTTCCCTAGCAAGTTTGATGGCATCTGAGGTAGCTATATCTTGATTGGCTGGAGATATAGCTAGTATGATGCAATTAGGCTAAAAATATCAAATAACCAAAATTATTGCGATTTGATGTATAAAATAAATTTATAAGCAAGAATTGAATGCATATAAATTGAGTCAGAAAGAGGAAAGGAGAGTGGCTCATCACCTTCTCAACATAAGTTCGCACCATGCTTTCAATGTCTTGAACAATACTATCTGGCTGGCCCTCTGAAAAGAATAACTATAATATTATTCATAACTGCATACAAAGCCAAAGCCAATAGTTCATTTAATTCCTAGAAAAGCAATAGGTGGTAAACAAGACATACCAACGGCAACTTTTGTAAGACCGGGTAAATCAATCAGCGTTAAGTTGACAACTGCAGTACAAGGAAGGCAAGGAATAGTCTTAGAAAGAAACAGAGATGACAACTAAAAATACATAAAATTAAAAAAAAAAAAAAAAGAGGGAAGAATAAGATACATACCATTTGGAGAGTAGATACTTAGATGTATAGGGACAGGAGATATCTGTTTGGTTCTCCCCGTTAATCTATCAGTTTCATCTTGAATTTCTTTGCGAACAGCAGCTACACTCCAAAAGAAGAGAATTTCAGTTAGAGACAGGCAAGAGAAAACAAGGACAATTATATTAGTCTATAAAAAAAAGAAAGAAAAGAAAAGAATTAAGGCATACCGAAGTCGGTAAATCTCCTCTTTGGCAAGTGAAGAAACTCGGCGTACTCCTGTGAACCATCTTCTGTCTTGTGAAGCTGTAGAACAAGAGGCCGTCTAGTAACAATTCCTGAAATGAAATAAAATGATAAGGGTTTGAATTCGAAAGCTAAATTCACATAATTTAATTAAAATTAAAGGAACGAACCGGATCCTCTGGGAAGAAAGTCTCGGCCAACTATGCTTTCAAGCACGGAAGATTTTCCAGAACTCTGGCCGCCAACCACGGCAACGGAAGGAAGAGCTTCCCAGAGAGAAGAGAAAGCGTTATCACCACCACCATAGTCTCCGAGCATAGTACATGCTCTTTGAATCCGATTAACCAATCCGATCAAGCTCTCCATCGTTGTCATTTTCAACTTCAACTACTGCTTTTTTGCTTAATTACAACCACTTAAGCCAGCTATTAGATTTCGATTTTTACTAGAAAGCCCTACAAGAAGAAGAAGAAGAAAAGGCTTGGACCAAGAATCGGTAGCTTAGGAGTTAAGTCTGAGATCGAGACAGAGAAATATCACCCTTGTTTTCGGGTCGGGGAAAGAGATAAAATGAAGCCAGCTGCGCTCCAATGAATTTTCTGTCTTTCTTTCTTTCTTTTTTCTTCTAATTTTAATTTTGAGTTTTATTTTTATTACAAGTAAGTATGATAAAAGGAAAGTTTACTTTCACGCGTTTGAATTTGAAATTTCAAAAGCATGGTCCCACAAACATTCCAATTTCATATTATTATTCACTCATCCATGAGCCGTTGCAACGGTCTAGAAATGTCATTTACTGTTCATCCATCTTCATCCATCGTTCATTCGATTCGACTTACTTATTTATGGCATGTGTCACACGCTAACACCCACATGATTCCATCCATAAAAATGGAAAATCTGATAAATGATATCCACGCATATGTCTACCTATATATATAGTGAGACAATATTTAATAATCACTTTTTCGAGTAAATAGCTACAATTGCATAATGGCATTCCAAACAATTGACTGCAGTACAAACAACAGCTTATCTCTTGTTTTTTATAATACAAACAGCTAATCAAATATTTTGGACGCCAGAATAACAAAATGGTTTTCGTAATTTTTTTATTTTTCTTAAAAAAAAATTGTGATCCCTTGGATTTCTAAGCACCAGATGAGCAACTTGTCCCGAAGCTTCTACCGATCCAGGTCAATCCTTCCTATAAACCAATGTCGGGTATTCTGGGTTCCACATGTTCTTCTGCACGTAATCTAGAATTTCCTCCTGCAGTTAAAAATATTGGCATTTGTCAAATTTAAGATTTTAGAAGTCTAAACACATCTTCATATCTCAATAATCTAAAATATAGAGATAGCAAGTAGCTTCACCACGTAATCCAAGAACAAATAATAATACCTTATTAAGTCTCCGGAGCTCTCGGGCATCCATGTCACGGTACCCTTCTGCCAGATCCTCTTCTACAGCTTCCTTCACAACAGCTGCTGCGACCTCCTTTGTAATATCTCGAATGCTGCATCAAACAATCACTTCACTGAACTTACCCAAAATTTTATAACTTCCTAAATATGGGTAAAAAAAACCGTTTACCTGGATATTGACGGGTATATTTTTCCGTTGAGAACCTCGTCGTCAGTCATGTATGCAGCTAGGCTGTAGTTCTCAGTTGAATGAAAAAAAATCAATTCAGCGGCTAAAGAACCAGGAAGAACATACCAATTTAATAAATTTAAATGACCATTAGCAAATACATAAAATGAATCTACAGTCAAAAGCCTTTATAGCATTGCAATGCCAGCATTGCACAGGTGAGGATGGGCCAAGAGATATTTGTATTGGGAGGTTAAATATTTACAGTCTTAGCATTTGCATAAATGTCCATCTAACAAAAGCTAATCCAGAGGGAACAATGACAATACCACTCAGCTGCAGCCTGGAGCATACCATCAGAGATGATCCGTGAGCCAGATAAGAGAGTACCAAGTCCGATACTGCATGAAAGATCAGCAAATTATAAAAATTAAATATAACTTAAGACTGATAATGGAATTGGGTGACTTACCCCGGAAACAGGTACATGTTGTTTCCCTGATTACAGTGCCCAATATGACCATTTCCTGCACGACTCAAAAGTTGTAATCAAAATGTTCTTACAATCATGAATAAATATTAGGCTTACAAAAAAAAAAATAGCAAAATCCAATGTAACCAGAAAAATGTGATGGACAGAGAGAGATGCCAGGTGAAGAGATACTTCAATTAACGTGGTGAAGAAAAAGCAACCTAGCTAACTCAGCCGTTGTATCTTTTGTGCAAATTGGCTGTCAAAAAGATAGTACTAATATGTTGCATCTGCTGCACCTCTATATGTGCAAGTCAATGCCAGTCAATTGGGAAGGAGCATTGAGATAAGTTAACTGAACTATAGTTCCATCCACCTCAGGAAACTATTAAATAGGCTATAAAATCTAGAAAACTTTAAAAAAAAAAAAAGGCGAACAGTTGCCTTGCACATACCAAGATCGACATCTTTAAATGGGCTTCCGCTTGCAAATATAATATTGTCACCAACAATAGAAAATGCTTCTTCTGGGGTGCACTCAGCTGTTGAAGAGGAAAAAAACAAACTAAGAAAAACAAGCCTAGCTCAAAGTTTGCAGGCAATTACAAACTGCCACAATATTTCTCTTAGATAAAAAGTGAATATGGTGGGGAAAGACATACCATTTTTTGTGGGGTTTGACATTGCAAAGATGGCTGGTCTAGTAGAAGTTGAACCTTTCATGGCCTCTAACACCTGAGACAGCATATGCAATGTCATGGGCTTTGCAAGAAAATAAGCTACACTGACGAATAAGCCGCTTTTTACTTGGTTCTTCAGGACATTATATCTAGAGACTAAAACATCTACAGCATTCTGCTATTCTCCAATGCTACCTACACAAGTAATAAGGCAATCTTATTGGGCTGCTTCAGTTTTTTTACAATTTGAAAATCTACTTAGACGAGGATTAATGTGTTCCATACTTAGTCTATAAGTATCCCCTTTCCACGTTATACACTGTTAAATTCTCTTGTTAGACACTAACTGTGTGCTATGAATCTCTGGGAATTAACACAAGTTAAAACTTAAAGATAAATAGTTAATCACACAGCTGCAGAATGTCAAAGTATTAGTTTCTTATATGAGAAGTAAATATAAAAAATAATATACATAAAGATTTCTCAAGAAGCATCATATTCTATGAATCCCTCCAGAAAAAAGTATTGCCAACATATCTTTTCATAGTTATTCTATACCTCTTTTGAGAACAATCCCCCCACCGCAGATAGTCCAAGAAGCACATCAGGCTTCACTTGCCGCACCTGGTCAGCATAAATTAAGAAAAAATGTCACGTTGTCAACTGTTATTTAGCAAGCAATCCCAAAAAGTAACATAACCACACACACAAAAAAATGTTAATGTCAGTCCAGGCACAGTTGGATGATTTCAATAGAAAGAGTAGTGTTAGTTTAAGCATTAATAACATTCTCAGATACCTATGTGCAATTCCTTCCAAGTCAAATACTTAGCTTAAATCCTAATTACAAAAATAGAAAGGGATGAAATAGGAATAAGAAAAGAAAAAGCTACCTCACATAAGTTTTAGCAGCTTTAGTACCATGTCTCATTACAAAGACAGGCTTGGAGGTACAATTCAATGCAGATGTGGGAAAAAAAAAGAGAGAGACAAGATGAGACAAAAACAATGTTCAATTCACTTAAAACTGTAAAGTACAAAATAATCAACAAGGGTATGTTTCACTGACTTAGTGAGTACATAATAGGGCCAGTATACTTTGGTTGAACTTATCCATGTGCAAGATCCTGAATTTTCCAGATTTAGAACAGGTTTCAGCTTAAAATGCCATAACATATTATATTCAATGAAACTAAAAAGAAATTATGTCATCCGATTATAAGGATTCTAACATATGCTCTTTCTTAAATAAACCATATACTTTTGTTTTTGTAGGAAAACATGGTTAGGAACAAGTTGTTTAATCAAGATGACAATCATAAAAAGACTTTTAAGTCAGGTTTATTTCTCATTGTGTGAATGATGTAGCTTTTCTCTGTATTTTTAGGAAGCTTTAACTAATAATATCTATCTGCCCGTACCAAATTTCAATAACCCGAATGCAGACAAAATCTAGCAACAGAACCATGCAATTACGTATATATGTGTTATTACAATATATATATATATATATTTCACAAACCACTTCAGCAAGACTTGCACCCTCTGCTAATCCTTGACGACCAACTTCTTTGGCCTTCCTTGCAAAAGGAAGGGCCTCTGGATCGATATTTTCACGCTCCTCAGTGATGAGACCCTGGACACACACAAGAAACAAAAAATTTTATTACCACATCTAGTTATTAGGTAAGAATCTCCTTTAACATGACGCAATAGGAAGTTCATACAACTCTACAATCTAACAAACCAGGATCAGGCCAGCAGTAGCAAGCAAGCAGGTCCTTAGAGCCTCAATGAGGTTACATAGTGCAGCTAAGAAATCACAAGAAGCAGTTTACAATACAGAATACCTATTGAACTTGTCTGGATGTCTTTCCAACTGCTTGGACCAGCTGCCTGTCCAAGGCAGGCGTGCAACCATCCCTAATAGGTTGCTGCTGGCCTGATTGGGCAGGGTTACAAGCCAGACCCACATACTTAACGTAGAAAAGTTAGGATGTCTATTCACCTTAGCATCAACTACCCAGAATTGTCTACTTGCACTATCAAAAGCGGTTTGATTATTTCCTAGCATCCTTGCCATTGTCTTCCTTGCAGCATTGAGAACTCCTATCCCTGCACTGCAGCAGTTCAAAGATGATGATGCTAAATAGCCATGAAATATTGTGCCAAATGTGCTTTACTAAGTATACAAATTTTACAATAGAAAGAGGAAGGAAATCCAGAGCAAACATGAAGCACCACAAACCAAAGAAACAAGATTACAAGACCCAATTACTTGCCTTTGACAGAATAGAATTGCTGAAATGATCTCATTGCAGTATTTAGATATTGGTGGTAAAACAAAGGCCAAGAACCCCCAGATTATCATCACCCCCTATGTAATAAAATGATCCATTTAAACCCCTACATCTAATGGTTATCAGTAAGCATATGCCCCCTTGCCCCCTTATCATAGAGTGTTCCAGCTCCAGAGATCACAAGATAGCATTGCAAGAACAAAATTACTAAGCAAAATTAACTACCTAAAAAAGAAACCTTTTTTAGCAGTTTTCTTGAATTTAAGAAAACCCGACCTATATAACATGACTAATATTAATCTGCCTGTGTGTGGATCATTCAATATCAACATGTTCTACACAACAAAGCAGAAACATGATTCCTGTTCTAGGAATCAGAATATTATCTCTTCTCATCACATATAAACTTCTAGTGGCTACTCCACTTCTAAACATGTAATCTATAGAGAAAAATTTGATGCCAATCAATGGCAAGAAATCCACTGGCTCCTTTGATCTCATATAGTTACTGAGTAACAACATAACCATTTCATATTCTTAAAAAAATTAAAAAAAAATATAAACAAGGATGCCTGTTATCTCAAGGCAAGCTATACAACTAACCTTCCAGCACCAGCAACAACAATTTTTAGCTTTGGAAAGTCAATCATTGGCCTTCCTTGTGCCCTCACAGCACCTAAAAGGCCAGCAATTGCAACCCCTGCTGTACCCTGCATGGTAAATTATCATACACAGTTGAGCACAAAATTAATTTTGCATTAATTCTGAAAAAATCAATGACAGAGGAGCTCAATTACCTGTACATCATCATTGAACATTCTGTAGGTATTTCTATACCGCTGCAACAGCTTGAAGGCCCACTTGCTTTGGAAATCTTCAAACTGCAGAAACCTAAGTTCGTTATATATCTCCAATTGACAGACTTCTAAATGCATTTTCATTGTTACATGATAGATAGACATATGCAACAATAAGCATTGCCTGCACAGTCACATGTGGCCAACGAGTGAACACTGCCTCCATAAATTCATCAACGACTGCAACATACTCATCACCATCAAGACGGTGTTCTTGCAAGCCCAGATCTATTGATAAAGTGAAACTTTTTTGTTAGGGTAAAATTACCAACTACAAGTGGAAGACCATAAAAACAGAGGACTTCCATCAACAATTAAAGGGAAAAGAAAATAAAAAACTTACAGAGGGGGTCTTTGAGCAGCTTCTCATTATTAGTCCCAACATCAATCATAACAGGAAGCACCTATTGCCACAGAAGGGGAAGGGGGAAACCAAAAAGAGGTTTTAAAAAAATCCAATGCGAATAATCAAGATGCATCTAATATTTGCAGAGACATGCAAGATAACAGCAAAGTTGGAAACATATAACAAAGGAAACGGAAATAGAGATTAGAACTCAAAAATAGTCACACACTGACCATTTGCAAACAATGTCATCAAGTGCCAGTCACCATAAATATTATTTACACATATTGATTTGTAACTTTCTCATAGAAAACAGGTGGACCAAAGATAAAATTAATTAGAACAGTGTTGCGCATCCATGTCTGCATGCACTTTTTTTAATATTCAAGTAATTAAATCTATTATGAAAAATCACAAATTACCATAAGCAAGATGCTTTCCCATTTGCTAATGCTAAAACTATAAGAGCATTGATAGGATACCCTAAATATAATTAATACCCAAAAATTTCTTTAATTAAGAGTTTATTTATTAATAACAAAGGATAAGTAGATGAAGTGAATTTCCTTCTTTTCTGCAGATTTTTTAACCAATTCAGGCAACAGTTTTTACAACCACGCTAAATAGAGTAAATATTTTGTTGTGTGCTTCAGTAGGCATTTAAAAATATATGTTCAGGCAAGAATTTACCCTTTGAGGGTTTATTCCAGCAGCTGCAACATATAAATCCAGCTTTCCAATTGCAATTCCAATTCCCTGAACTCCAAGATCTCCAAGACCCAATATTCTGCTTCCATCCGTAACAACAATCATATCAACCTGTACTTAATACCAATACATAAATAAATGTAACAATATACAAAAGTGATATTTTAATTTAAAAATGCATGTACTACTATGCCAAAATGTACTTTTACAACACTGAAACTAAAAACACATTATGAATTTAGTTGACCAGATCCTACATCAAAGACAACATCCCAGAAAAAAAAAAAAAAAAGAAGCATTTAGCCTCACTACATATTCCTTTAACAGAATGAATTCATTTAAGCAAAAGGCCCTACAAATTATTGTGTCAAGAACAATAGTCAATACCTGGTCAGCAGGCCAATTATAAACCATTGACATCATTTCTCCCCGGTCTGCAGCACTAAAATACATTCCCCTGGGCCTTCTAAACAAACCACTGTAGTTCTGACAAACAAGACCAACAGTTGGGGTATAGACTATAGGTGCATATTCTTCAATGTTGGCAATTAAAACCTGTCGAATTTGAAGTGAAATTATTATCAAACATATATCACCTACCAATCACCAGGAGACATCCAGTCAATTCTAAAGAATGTTGTTAACAACCCAAAGCAGCATATATACAGATAATAATCCATTCCCTTGAAGTGCTAAATAAAAATCATCCAGCACAAACAATAACGTAAAATCCAAGAAATGACCATAAGAGGGCACAGAACCTAGGACATGAGTGTCGGACAAACTAGTGTACGACATGCTAAGAATCACTGTAAAAAAGTGTGACACATATTATAGCTTGAAATCATCATATAATCAAACTTCTTTAAATGTTGTCCAGCAAACAAGTGCAGGAACACAAAACAGTAAAGAGAACTGCCCTAAATTTTATCGTTTAAGATTGCGGATACGACTAACAATCGTACAAGGTCAAAGTGAGCTAATATTTCAATTCCTGCAGAATAAAAAGGTATTATACATGTTGATTTTTGCAGATTCATATATAAATAAATGATAGAGTAGATAAAAAAGTACTCACCTTATAGTACATTGTCTCATTTCTATCATGCAATCGATTAAGTATACGCCACTTGGCCAGAGCATAGGGATCAGAAGGTCCATCCCTTGCTTGCACCTCAAGCCTCTTCAAGTCAGCCACTGTAAATCAACAAATTTCAACAGCAATTACACAGGAAGGTGAGAGAAATGACAGGAAGTAAGCACTCGGTTGAAGGATCATGAAACCACAATAGTGCGCTGAAATGGCTTTAGTTAATCATTCTATTAAAAAACAGAAACAAAATAAAATAAGGGGGAAAAGGGGCTGCAAGCGATCATGTACAGTGGATGTATACAGCACCACAAAAAGGGAAAGGGAAAGTGAATTAGAAATAAAAGGCCTAAGTTATTGAAATTTCAAATTGTCCACTTTTACTGAGAAATGTAACATGAATCCACATAAATAGCATTCCAAAGTTTGTTTATTATTGGCAGAAAACAATTCGATTTCATTATGTGTATAGAGAACTAACTGAAGCGTTGAATTTGTTGATCAGAAGACATAACATTTGGAGGGAGAAGTCCTCGAAGATCCAGACGATCTCGTTCCGTGATGGAAAATGCAGTTCCCTGATAATCAAGTTAACAGAAATTGTTCTATTAAAATCAAATCAAATCAAAAGATCTGGAGACGAGACGAGATAAGATGAGATGAACCTTGTTGAACCAAGGATCATGAAGTATATCAAGACTACGCTTGTGGACAATGATTGGTCGATGTCCTTCTTCGGTGGTAAATGATCTGATATTTGTCATCCGTTGTTGTTTGAGTCGTCTGATCAGAGACGAGGACCCTCTCATCTTATTGAAAAGGTTTGACATTTTCATTTTCTCCAATCAGCTCCAGTTCCAGCTCCGCTTCGACTTCGGTAGGAACCCTAGTACAAGTTGCAGTTGCAGTTGCAGTAGACAGTGAGTATGTATGGTAATAGTACTAGTACGAGTGTGTTCCGTCTTCTCTCTTTAAATTCTTAGTTTGACTCAAATCGTCACTTTTCTCACCTCCAAGCAGACAGACCACACCCGACAACGACACAGCTTCTTATCTATTTACGCGCCTTCCTCTCATTCCTAATTGGTAAATCAATTCTTCATTTCATTTCTTTTTTCTTTTTCACAGTAAATAATTCTAAAATCATTTTCTTTATTACATTTTTTTTCCAATTTTTAATATCTTTAAATAATACTAAAATCTTGAATCCAATTACTTCAACATTTAAATTGTGGTAATATTATAGTTATAATATTCGTATAAATATAATTATAATTCTACAACTGATATAATAACTTTAATTATAAAATTTTACTAAAAGATATAACTTTATTTATTTATGTTTATTTTCTCGTGCTCCAATATTTTTTCGTGATATACATACCACACCATATTATAAAGTCACGATTAATTGTATCAAGGTTGTCATCCATAACACTGCCATCATCCTCATTATACCACTAGTAAGACAAACATTGTAAATTCAATTGATACAACATTTGAAAAAAAATAATAAAGTAAAAATTTAAGAGCATTATGGACAAATGTCCATAATAGTCTTACAATATTTTTGTTGATAGGAATATAAATTGGGAGATGAAGGGCAAAGTAGTCATTAAACCCTCGGTCATGCTACGGTCGGTTAGCCTCCTTAATATCAGGGACTAAACCGTGTATCTTTGAAAAGTCACGAATTATATTAATATATGTAAAGGTTATGGTAGTCATCTCCAATGGAAATCAATAAGTAATAACAGGTCAAGTGTTGAAACTAGGAGTTAAGATGAAAAAAACTAATTCCTTAATTGTTAACTAACTTGTCGGTCATAATCATATCACTGTGCCATTGGATAGTCATAGTGGTTACACTGGCACTCGCAACACGTCAGTCGAACTAATTCACAGACAACCATGTAAGCAGATCTTTAAGGCTATGTTCTTTCCTCTTTCTTGTAGGTTGTTTTCTATATTGGAGTACAAAATTTTTATAAAACGTAATCTTTTCTTTTTTTATAATATATTTTTATAAAATATTATTTTTAATATTTTTGAAGTTCAAAATCATCCATCTCTTACTCTTCTCTCTCTGTTTTTATTTTCTATTTTCTTTTTCTCTCTTAATTTTATATCAATAATTCATTTCTAAACACATATTTTATTTTTGTTTTTAAACTTTCAACTCAAGAATTCATTTCCAAACATATATTCTTAAAACCATTTCTAAATTTGTATTTTACGAATTCATTTCCAAACGCATATCCTTTAGTTAAAATACATTTTCTAAATTATAGAAATTCATTTTCTAAATCATTTTAGAAACAAAAACACATGAAGCAAAAAAGAACACACCATTAATTGTTAATATATAAAGATCTTTTACCACAATATATATATATATATATATTGAGATTATAGTTGTTGCTCATTTTTTTTAAGATTGATATTTAATTAAAGAAATAATTTTTTTATAGCAGATGTAACACGTGGTTTAATTGATGTGGTACATCCGTCCAATGAAAATATAGAAAAGTGTGATAAATAGTAGATTTTACAGTCTTTACCCTCCATTTTTCTAGTTTTTTATTAGGTAAATGCACCACATCAGTCCACCCATATATACATTTGCCGTTGCAGATAAGTCTTTCTCTTAATTAAACTATCATGTGTACAAGCAAGATCTTAAATGATCAATCAATGAAGAAAGCAAAGCAAATCATTAACTGATTACTGAAACGGCGAGGGGGAGGTGGGGACTGATGGAAAGGAATGGTTAACAAAGAATTTAAATATGGAATGGGGAAAATGGGCTGGACCTGCTAATCAAAATCATCGAATTGTCTACAATCATGATGCTGACATAGATAGTCAAGATGAGTGGTTCTGGATCCTCTACACCGTATATTACTCGGATGAATTTGGTTTCTTTTGGTTTTCCAGAGCAGAGGGCCATACGTTGTTTAGGCGAGAAAAGGTGTTTGGTTTGTTTGATAGGAGTGTGGAGTGGGCATGTAAATGAAACTGATGATTAAGGGAAAGAGTCAACTGTCAACAGGCATTTGATGGAAAAGAAGATAAGGGAGGCTGAGGCATGCACGTATAAAACTCGTTTTCAGTGGTCTTACCTTGAAGAAAATAGAAGGATATCCGTATCATTTAGTGCCGTTTTACTGTTTATAAAGCGGCAAATGAAAGTGGTATGCATATAAATATATGGTAATGGTAATAGCAATGGAGAATTCGAGGATAGGGACAGTTGAAATTGGTATTCACATTGGATGCCATTAGCAGCAAGGAAAGCGTTTGCCATTGTCTAGGGCTATAAATACAAGGAGGGTTCTAAGAAATGAAGAAAAAACTATGAATTAGGTAGCGGAGTTTAATTTTATAAGAAGAATAGTGAGGGAAGGGAATAGAAGTCAAAAAAATCCATTTTGCCGACCATGAGATGATAACAAGGGACATTGACAAATATGACAATCGCGTGAAGCATTGGGTCAACCATGGCTTTTTGTTTGGTTGCCAAATCAAAACAATTCAAAACAAATGCAATGCTTAAAGCCCAAGCCCAACACCCTTCGACATGCTCCACCAGTACCTTTTTTACAGCCACACAAACAGAAAAAGAGAGAGATTTAATTTGAACACGCGCTTCCTCTCCGTTCTTTTCCTTTCTTGGGACAAAGATTAAAGATGATAGCGTGCTGCATTTCCCGCTTCAAGAATCAAAGGCAAGTAAACCAAATAAGTAAAGAAGAGACAATTTTGATTTTGGATCCGGATAATCATTCAAATGATTAGATTAATGCTATTAATTAATAAAATGTTAAAAAGGTTAATTAAGTTTAAGAAAGCCTTTCTCTTTGAGCAATTAAAACAGTTAATATTTGTCTTATAAGCTTAAACAGACTTGGTAGTAGAGTAAATGAGGTTGCAGATCTTGGTTTTGCAGACAGCGTGTCATCATATACAATGCAATACGATACAAACATTGACTCACTCCATTTCTTTCTCTCTCTTCCCTTTAAATTAAAAATTTAATTTAATACCAAAGATCAGAACTCATATATTCATTACTAAATCAAGCACAAGCACAAGCACAAGCACGGGCACGGACAGAGTCTTCTCTTTCTCTCTCAAACAACTTTGGAGTTGGAAAATAAGAAAAAGACAAATCCTTCCCTTGGATTTGGTCATCATCAGATCTCTCCTTCTTCAATTCAATGTCGTTGCTTTGAATTACCATTTGGTTTTTCATCTTCATCCTCATCCTCTTCAATTAATTCTTGCAAGTAAAGTAAATGAGGTGTAAGAAACATCCATCCGACCTCAGTAGCAGCGTGGGCGTCTGCGCTTCCTGTCTCCGAGAACGTCTCTTTATTCTGATAGCTGCTCAAGCCCAAGCCCAAGCCCAACAACAACGCCTCAACCTCGACGATCGCCCCAAACAACAAGACCCTCCTCCGCCTCTTGTTTTCCCTCGCTCCGTCTCTCCTTACGTCACTCGTCGAAAATCAGACCACCTTCACCACCAACGTAACAACCTTTTCTACAGTACTCCTCAGCTGGGACCCACCACCACCTCCTCCTCCTCCTACAGGAAGAAGAGCAGCAAGCTTTCGATTTTATCAAATTTGTTTAGGCCCAGATCCGATAAGTTCAATTCCGATCCTACAGTTCCTTATCGGGATTCCTGTGAGACTTCAACTTCCTCTTCATCTTCATCTTCATGGTTCTTCTCCACCATATTTCGTACTCGCCGCAAAAAGCAATCCGCCGTGTTTTATTGTGAAGATTCCACTGCCGGTGGCCCAAGAGACTGCCGGGTAACCAATCGGGGAATGTCTCCAGTGAGAGGGGTGGATTCCGATGAAGAGTGCGATCGGTCGCCGTCGGGAAGCGGGGAGTCGACGGAGGAGTGGCGAAGAACGCCGATGACTGCACCGGTTGCAGTGAGACGAACAAGGACGGGTCATGGCAGGAACGTGTCTGGATTAGCTTTTTGTTTGAGTCCACTGGTGAGGGCGAGTCCGAATCGGCACTGGAATCAGAAGGTTGGTTTGCCACCGGAAATTGGGTATTCTGGGGAGATAAGGGCCCCGGCCAAGCCCCACCTTTCTACTGCGGCGTCGTTTTGCGCGAATAGGTCGAGAAAGCTTGCTGATTTTGGGAGAGTCAATCACAACCGTTGAGTGTGTGTTCGTTGACATTCACCATGGTAGTGATTGCGCGCTCTCTCCAAAAGTACGGTTTTGCCCTTCCCTCGTTTGTGGGTCTTTTTTTCTTTTACATTTTAAATTGTTTCAATATTCCTTTTACCTGTTGACATGGATTACATATTACATTATAAATTGAGTGGAGGGAAAAGCCAAAAAAGTGAAAGTAAAAAAAAAAAAAAAGAAAAGAAAACTATATATGATATATATTCTTTTTTATTTTGTATAAATACATTTTTATTTGAATTGCTGCAGAAGTGGGAATTTAAACATTTGCATTGCTGCCTTAGTAATGAAATAGCATTTCTGTGTAGTTTTTGTAATTTGAAATTGGTTGACGGTGAAGTATGTTTTTGGAAAATATAATGACAGTTAAAGACTGTATAGTATCATGCAAAGGGGAGTAATTGAATAAAAAATTTGATTTTTAATTATTGAATATACTTTAAAGATATTAATGTACCATTTTCAAAATATTAATATGTAACTTTAGGATGACATTTAAGACTAGCGAAATATATTATTATTATTAAGAGGGAAAGGAGAGGGAGTGGGAGGTGGGGGTGGGCACATGGGAATTGACTAGAAATGATAAATATAATGGAGGAAGATGTTAGTAGTGGATGATGGTGGTTGGAAATGGCAGAGTAAAACGTAGGGAAATGCAAATGCTATGCAAAATGGTGGGTGGTGGGATCCCCACATATTTAAGGCAGTAGCCTGAACATTTGCTATAACATATAAACATATGCCAGGCTGCGTCTATGTCATCGCAGCTCAACGCAGAGCTCAGCAATGCCCATCTCATTGCCTCTTTTACTTTTTCCTTTGGCCTCTATTCTCCTTTGATGTTTTGAATTAAAGGAATGAATTTCTTTTTTATTTGAGTAACGGTACATTCATTCGTGGTTGTTTTTGAAATTTCCAACGCTAGAAAAGAGTAAGATGATAATTCATAAATGTGGTATTTATATTCTCTGACTTTTCCATGTGGGCTTCAATGGGGTTGGAAATTAATATAGCTGACTTTTCAGTTAAAGTTCTAGGTGTGCAATATTATGACTTTTAGTTAATTAATAGCCGATGGGGCCTGAGGTTCCGGATGCCACTTGCCTGGATATGACGCTGATGCCCATTCATAATTGCTTGCAAGCAAACTTACGTTGCATTATTATTAATACTACCTTAATCTTAAGACTAATGCTCACCCGGCAAGGACAAGAAAAAGGAGTTCTCATAAGCTGAGTTCTTTTACCAACTGCAATGAGGCCCACCTGGGGCTTCCGTTAACGGTTAAAAGAAGTGATGTAATGGGAACCAAAAATCAACTACAATAGCTGAATTAGATGAATCATTTTTCTTTTGTGAATGTCTTTTTTTGAATAGCTGACAGTTGCACAAATATTTAATGATTGCAAGTTCAATTGGGTTGGTACGGAACATATTTATCCCACGATTCATTTAGGGGAAGAGTTTGCGCTCACAAACCCACTAACTAGAAGACATCATTACCTTTATATAGGTACATATATTGATGAAAGAAACCTTTCCGCCTTTTTTATGTTTATAGCAATTACTTGGCACCAAAAAAAAAAAAAAAAAGAAAAAGAAAAATAAAAGAGCAAGAGAAGATCCCAAGTCAAAATTAGTTTTCTGGTTTTCCACATAATCATACTTTTTGTTTACCTCATTTGGCTTTTTTATTCTTTAAAATGTAATAAAATGATGTCTGGAAACATGCGTTTTATAGGCAGCCCCTTTTTCGGCTTGTCTTGCGCTTGTCTTTGTTTTGCTTGTAGAAGCAAGAATCAGTCTATAAAATTTAGTTGAAGAAGAACACATCTAATAGACCTCAAAGCCGCTGTACTACATGGCATTTTTTTAAGTATATTAGCCTCTTTAGGATTTTGTTATGGTCCAGCAGCTGTACCTGCTTTTATGATTTTTTTTTTACTTCTTTTACGAGTTGTTTTGCTATTTTTTTACATACTCTTTACACAAAACAAGCAGCTGTAACGGAGTCGGACTCGCCTCTTTATTACATGGCGTTGGGGCTGTTGGAGCATTTAACATAAAAGAATCCAAAATGAATGCAACATTGAAGATGGTCTACAGCCTGCTCTAATCCAAAAGTATTTCAAGCCCATTTAACATACTTTTCAAACTTAGTTCACAAAGAAAAGTATTGCCCCCAATCCCAGATTCAGCTAATGACAGAATATATTATGCTACCATTTCCTAAATTATAATTTAAATCTTTGGTATCATTTTCAATTCATAAGTTGAAAACAAAGATCCATGGAGAATCATCTTTTCTAATCATGGGGTAATATATTCTCTTTAGAATGAAACTTCAAACTAATAACAAACAAATAATTAAATCAGCTACGAAAAACCATTTGGAGAAAATATAAGAATTGATCCATGACTATAAGTTTGTTTGCATTATTTCCGAAATATAAAAAAAACTCAGGCACATGAAGGACCATCATGGCTTTTCAGTATCACCACATTGTGATCCCTTTGCTGGTGATATCTTTGCCTCAGAATCATCAAGATAGTTCTGATAAATGTAAGAGGCAAAACCCCAAAAAGCCATAAGCAAGGCGATTATCTTCACACCATTCATTTTGTCATGAAAAACTATGAAAGAGGCAATAGGAGTAACAGCCAAAGAGAGTGTACTGATTACATTCGAGAAGAGAGAAGAAACTACATAAATCAATCCCATAATACCAACCGAACAAACCTGCCAAGTCACAGCAGTCCAAAATAAAGTCATCACGTATGAGACTCTTCCCGTGTTAAAAGCCGCCATTTCTCCACTTAAACTCTTCCATTCCCCACTGGCAAAAAGACCAACAGTGGAAACACAAGTGGCAACCAGTGAAGTATAAATTTGCACTTCCAAAACCACACCAAACGTTGGTTTCAGGACCTTCTGGAAGGCAAGCTGCGTGAGGGAAAGCAAAAGAGAGTAAATTGCGGAGGCAGCAAGAGTACAAATGAAGCCAATCACATATTTAAACTTTGGGACTGATGTTTTTTCAGAATCCTCATTGACTGCAACAAGAGCAGCTGAAAATGTGAGGACAACCACAGAATTAAGAATTAAAGAAGTGAATTTCTGAGAATTGATGAAGTAAGAAAAAACTGCATTAAAAGCTAATTGGCTTGCACAAATAAGTGAATATGTAGAGGCAGAAAGGTACAAGAGCCCAATAGAATACAACATGTTGTCACCAGCTAAGACCACTCCAAGAATGAAGTAGACCGAGACAACAGTTATAATAGAAGGATATCTAGAAGAAGATGAAGACTCCTGAGAAGAATGAAGAAAAAGCAGAGGGATGTAAAGGATAGGGAAGGCAGCGGTTTGGACGAGGGTAGCCATCCATTTACTATCTCCACCCTGGTCAAAATAAAATCTCCCCAAAAGAACACCAGCAGATTGCCCAACAATGACGAAGATTATGTTGACTGCAACCAAAACCCAACATTTCCACCGCTTGAGTTTAGGAAATGGCAATTCATCAGTTATATCTTCATCTTTGATCAAAATCTGTTGGTGGTTATCTGTATACAACAATATTCAAAATGAAAATTAGTTTCTCACACAAGGACGAACATAATTTGATCACTGAAACATAAAAATTGGAAAACAATATAGCAGAAGGAATCATTTAATAGTTCATCAAATATTAACAATTATTTACTCCCAAGAAGAAGCTTTTAGAGATGTTAAATGAGTCTAACATAATCTAATGAATCATATTTTTTAACATTAATATGAATATAGAACTATGTTTATACTTATTGTGCTAATATGATGATTGTTTCGTGTCCACTTTATCATTATAAATAATAGAAGATGTGTTCAAGCTCTTAATACTTCACCTACTTGTATTTGTGATACCAACACAAAATTTCGGTTGTTTTGCAATAACCACTACGCAAAGAAAAATATTTAACTTTAAAAACTTTTCAAACCTATTCTTTATTTCATATGCACGTCTTTACATAGAACTCTAACAAAGATAATCACAAACGATATAATTAAAGATAATTGAAAATCAAATACACTTATCCTAGTAATAGTTTTCAACTAAAAAAATAAATTTCACAATATAAATCCTAATAATACTCCTAAAACTCTAAAATAAATTCATCAATATCTTAATCATCTATGATCTGCGGAAGTACATAACATATCTGAGCATTCAACAGATATTCTTGATGCTTAACAGCAGGGACACAGCTTCGTGAAACAGTAGCAAGTTTATTTAATTTCCAGCGGTATATATATAGAGGTGGATGTCAAGCGAAGCACATAGGAATGAAGCGTTCCACTTTTCAGAGAAAATTCAATCGAAACATTCAAAATTTATAACCCTTTGACTGGTTGCTAGAAGCAGAATATGCCAAATAAAATACCCAGATCGAATTCCAAGCTTACAGAAGATCAAAAGAAGAAAGAAATAGAGAAAGACGAGACCTGGCATGCTAGATGATTAGAGCGGCAAGAACAAAATGAAGATTCGGTCCTTGGAACAAAAACAGATGTAAGACAAAACGTTACAAGAGAGAGTGTTTTTCTTCTGTGTGTGTTTAAACTTCATAGAGGGTTCAACCCTCGTCGAACACGATCCTCTTTTGTTTCGTCTCTTTCGTTATGTCTTGATGCAAATGATGACAGGTGGCGCGTCAGTATTCACGGTTTTAGAGATCAATGTACCAATCAAAAAGCTCCACGTGTATTACACATCTAGGTGTCTACCCACTACCCTGTTAATAATGGAAGGTTGGATTTGGATCCACCTCCACACTTTGGTGACTCTTTTTATTGATCAATAAAGGGTTATCATTGTGAAATAGTTCCTAAAAAGTCAGTTCAATTTTTCAGTAGAAAGAGAACCTTCATTGCACTCCTCAATGTTTCTAAGAGTCATCCTCGCCTAGCGTGTCTTTGCAAGAAATTCTATCATTTTTGCTTCTATGCAATCATATATTCGAATATCAGATCTAACTGGCAGATTTTCTCTGTTATTAGTCTAAGCAATCATACAGCAAAATTATCATAAAATTCTATCATAAAAACCTTGGCTTTAACGACTAATACTACATCTTACGCCAACTGTTTTAAGTAACCTACCTCCTTACAGATAGATGCTCATTATTAACATCTACACTCTAGCGTCTGCAGAGACGCCACCTGAAACACTCGCATAAGATTACAAACAAAAAACGGAAAACAGTAATGGGGTTCCCAACAAGCAGGCTGCTTATTTTGGGTGTAATTAAGATGAGAGATGATGATATAACTCCAATTTATTCGACAAAATCCTTTTTCAAAATTAAGCTCAACTGGACCTAAATACACATTCCTAAGAGAAAATTTGGCACCAATCTCTCTAAGTCCAACACAAACATTTATGTATAGATTTGAGCAGGTTAGGACTAGCCTAACTACCACAACAATATCCTCTTAAAAAATAAAATCTTTTAACAACCAACCAAACCCAAAAGGCCAATGCTACAAAAAGGGAACAATGACAGAAATTTACAGAGATTTGAAAATCAAAGAAGCATATAAGGAAGCCATGCAACGAAGTGCTTAAGTTGACTATGCATATCAACAAGAACATCCTCCTGACTGTGATTGTGACTGAGATGCATTTGTGTTTGAAGACTTCAGATTGACATCAACCATATCTTCTTGCTTGGTCGAAGAGAGCGTTTCCATTCCTGGTAATGCTGCAGCAATTTTTCGGAAGAGGGCCTAACAAGCAGAAGCCACAAAACCTCCATAAGTAACTTTTTGAATCACAAGAAATAGTCTGAGTAAAGCACCAAATCATTTTCAATGGTCAAGGCAGTTGCAAAGTATTGTAAATACAACAACTTTGGCTGGTCCCCTCCAAAATGAATCTATCATATCATACAACCCTTCAACACTTATAAAAACAAGTAATTAGGATCATCTAATACAAAAAACCCAGAAAGGATCATTATGAAATCAATAAAGCACCAAACACATATATGTGGACAGCCGGTATCTGTTTGCTGTGTTTCTATGAAAATATTTTTCAGCATAGATAAGTTTACCTTTATATTAAATCCAGCCTTGGCACTAGTTTCAATAAACATAACATTAAGTTCACGAGCCTTGGATTCCCCTTCCTCTATCGAGACTTGCCTGTCACAAGACACAAAAGTAAACAAAACACACCAAATAAAAGTCAAAATTATGACAGGAAACTAAACCACATTTTCTCTCATTTGCTTTGTCTACAAGAACCCAAAAGACATTATTATGCACAATATGCCATGCATTCGTTAAAAACAAGTAATTATTCTCTCATTTGGACTATTTTCTACTTCTTAATTTCTCTTGAATGCAGGCATATGCATCCAAAATATTCTCTTAAAAACGAGTTGCAAGAAATAAAGTTAGGCTCACCATTAGCACAAAGGCACCCACACAATTAAGCTTAAAGCATTTTGACACTGCTTGCTTCCACATCACAATAACCACAAATATCATCAACTACATCATCTCCATCATTTTGATCAAAAGAATATTGGTTCACATTCATCTGTTTACTAAATAATCAGTCATATTCTGATGAAATCATCTAATCACTTACTTTATACTAATATGATATAGATTTTGGCTCAGACTTTGTTCCAGTTAAATTAATTTAAACAAGATCTTATTCACATTCAAAACCAAAGCCATAAGCAAAAATCTCATATTAATTTATTTCATTACTGATGTAAGGAACTAAATTTTTATAACATTACACATTCGAGGAACTAAAATACCATCCAATCTTCTCAATCTCATACAGCAAATCTAATTGTAACCATGAATCTAATACAACTACAAATTCCCACTCTACTATAAACCCAAAGATAGATGATCGAGTAGTCTAAGTAACTAAAAATCAAATATAAAGCAGACCAGACAACTTTATTCATTAGCAAATCATTACCTTTTGTCAACAAGATCTGTTTTGTTCCCAACAAGAACAATGATCACATCACTTCCGCGCTCAGTGCGAACCTCTTCAATCCACTTGGAAGTGTTTAGGAATGACTGCCTGCCTAAATCATATTGGAAACATATATAACTTGATCAATCAAAATAATCGAAGAGCTACAAAGTTTTGACGCAAAGAAAACTGTATTTCAGCATGTGGCTACATCTAAAACAAAGAAGGAAACAGTGAATTTATGGCATTAAGTCAATTACTGAAGTAGAAGAACATACTTGCAACATCATATACGATGACTGCGACGGAGGAGTCCCTAATATAGCTAGGAATGAGACTCCTGAATCTTTCTTGCCCTGCAGTATCCCTGAAAAAAATATCGAGGAATTAACATGTCAATATTTCAACGAAGACAGACAACTGATCTAATCTTGTAAGGAATAACAAGCAAATGAGAAATAAGATCTCACCAGAGCTGCAAGCGAACTGTTCGGTCTTCAAGGTACATTGTCTTCGACAAAAAATCTATACCTATGGTGGCCTGATCATCAATAGAAAAACAAAAACACACATTTGAAAATTTTGATGAATGAATCGAAATAATTATCTGAGATCAAGATAAAATGATTCTGTGATCAATAATAGATGGAGGCTCAGGCAGAAGATTAGATTCCTTCATTGAAATATTAGAAAAATCGAACAGAGAAGAAAATAGATCTGAATTATCCTACTGCTGCTACTTGTGATGAAACGAATAAAAGATTGATTGATTGAGAAAGGAGGAGGCGGATCCAGAGTAATAAATAATACCTGATAGGTGTTATCGAATTTATCGTACATGAAGCGGGTGATGATACTGGTTTTCCCCACAGACTGATCTCCTAAGAAGACCAGCTTGTACTTGGCTAGAGCTGAAACCGGGGCCATTTTTTGGATCGGATCTATCCAAATCCAAATTACGTTTTCCAATATGATCGAGATCTCGGCCGGGAATTTTTACCTGCTGTCACCGGAGAGATCGAGATCGAGATCTCGGGGGCTCCTCCGATTTTTGGGCTTTGGACTGTTTTTATATTTTAAGATTCACACTATTTCTCCTCGTATTTCTTTGACTATATGTATGTATCTAGTGAGCAGAAAATTAAAAGAAAAGAGACGGGTTGGCCTTGGCCTTGAGCCGCGTCTGTTTTTGCGCGTCAAATATTTCGTTTGAAAGTGGTCTTGTTCATTTCTTTTCTTTCTTCACCAACACAATTATAAACTTTCCCTATTTTTCTTTTTTCCAGTAATTTTCCTCTTTTACATTTTTAATTTGAATGCAATTTGTAGATGACAATTTGCCATCACCAAAGTAAGAGACAAATTTATCCCCTTAATTCAACTCAAGGATCATGAAACATCAAACATTGCTATGTGAACTTCCCAAAAGAAAAGCTTACCAAAAGGCAATAATAAAGAAACCCCTAGACTTGGGTTATAAGCCAGTTCATGAACTAATCCAAGCCAGTCATAGATTGTCTATAGTTAACTAAAGGATATGAAAGGGATTTTCTTTGAGATGACTATTAATTAAAGGATACAGTAAGGACTTTCCCTGAAATGTCTGTTAACTAAAGAATAGAAGGAGGACTTTCCTTGAATGACTGTTAACTAAAGGATATGGCATGAACTTTTCTTGAGATGACTTTTAACTAAAGGATAGGGCAGGTACTTTTCCTGAGATGACTGGTAACTAAAGGATAGGGTAGGGACTTTTCTTGAGATGACTGTTAATTAAAAGATATGATAAGGACTTTCCCTGAGATGTCTGTTAACTAAAGGATAGGAGGAGGTCTTTTCTCAAGTCAGGAGCAAGCTACAACACTAAGAGGGCTACTAAGAAAGGATGCTACATTAGATGCCATGTGGCAAATCCTTATTGCCTAGGAATTAGGGTTCCTGGAATTCCTTGGAAGCGTCTAGAAGGTTAAGTAGACCTTTAGGATCATAACACCTCATGGGATTGAAGAGTCAAGATTTAGGTTAAGGAAAATGTCTCATATAAAAGCTATATGATGGAACAAAGAAAGGGGATTCGGAGCCCACAAAGATTCTTGAACATCTTCCCAATAAAGATACTCCAAGAGGGTTTATTTGTTCTCCTCGGAACTTAGTCACCATCCTTCCACTCATTTTTCTTCCATTACTGTTTCATTGCTTCCACACACATACACACATCCAAACACCCAACTTCCTTGATTTTTTACCTAAGTAAAGCCCCCCCAGCTAACTTGACCATCGGAGGGTTTACACCGGTGAAAAATCCGACGACATTTGACACCTTTTTTTGTGCTGCAGCCATTGGAGGAGTTCAGACGTTCCGGCTACCACCATTAACACATCCTGGAGCAACCTTGATATCTGAGGAGGAAGAAACCAGAGGGTTAGCTGTCACTTTCAACTATCAGAGGCTTGTCTCCCAACTCTCACAACTGTCATTTACATCATGTCAGTGGTTGTCCTTTGGTTATCAGAGGGTTGTCTGAAGTTAATCTTGACTGAAGTTACTCTTGACTGAAGTTTACTTTTGAGTCTTTGATTTTTGGTTGTTCTCCCTTATTGCGGTATCAGGCTAAGTCTTAGGACTTTGTTGAATTTTTCATTGCTCATTTGGAACCCATTTACATTGTAGCTAAGAGATTTGTCCAGTCTCGTTTTTGGTATTTCATTGGGTATTATCAAGTCCATCAAGAGTCATTACTATTCATATCTAACATTTAAGGTCATCTAGGTCATTTGTCACTAAATTTCCTTACGTGTTTCATTATGGTTGTAGTCATTTTTTGGTAACAACATAATTTGTTCTTAAAATTTGTATTGAAATATAAATTTTGTTTCATTTGGGTTGTCTTTTTTACTTGGGGTCATGGAATTTTGTTTCCCATTGTAACAATTTACACCAAAAAGAAAGTTATGTCAAATCTATATATGAGCTAAAGAAGAAAAAGGTTGATGATTAAAATGGGCATGGCTAATTGGTGCTGGACATTCCCGTGAAACTTAAGGATAGTGAATGATTTTTTCCCTAATTTAGGAAGAAAAACCAAAATCTAATTAATAATAATATAACGAACAAAATTGATATGTATGGACGGGCAGGGGCTATTAGAAAAAAGAAAAAAGAAAGAAGATATTCCATATATGTAGCTTACATATTCATGCTACAGGTACTGGTGCTCGTGATCTATATCATAACTTAGGTCATATTTTTTTTGTTTTACATAAAGGTACCAATTATAGTTTAATGGTATAATAAAACTATAAATTAAAAAATAAATATATATGGTTGAATAGGAATGGGATGAGCACGTGCAAGGCTTGTGAAAGGGCAGAAATGTCCTATCCGTAGCCGTTTGGTAATTTTGGTTAAGTTGAAGTAGCAAAGCAAAAGCTTTTTGTGAGTGTGTAGAGAGAGAGAGAGAGAGGGAGAGAGTGAAATGGCATTGAGAACTGCCATACTTCGGCACGCTCGGGTACCTGTACAAACCCTAATCGTAACCGGATCCAAACAACAACAGCAGCAACAGCCATGGATTCTCTCCGCTTGTCTACGCTTTATGTCATCCCACGACGATCATCTCTCCAAAGAAGAAGTCATTGAGAGAGTCATCTCCGTGGTGAAGAGCTTCCCCAAAGTCGATCCTGCCCAGGTCACTCTTACTAACATTAATTTCCTTTCCTTTTAGATCCAATTTACATTCAATTTAAGGATAGAAACCCATAAAGCAATTTTTTTGTTCGATTCCAATTCAAGCATTTCTTTTGGAGCACAGACACATCGCATTCTCTGACAAATTTTTATTCATTTTTGTGCCCTGATAATTGCATTCGCATTTACCTTCACGCATTTAGGACTTAAATCAAACATAAACATATATGAGATTCTGCCTGTGCTAGGTGCCAGACGAGATAAGTAGGCATCAATTTGCTTTGCTATGTATGTTCGGAAAGAGTTACAGTTACAATTTTGTGTTGTTCACATCAGTTGCATCTTCTCTCTTGCTAATTTGTAGTCTCCAAATCACTATCTCCTCTAGTAAACTTAATGCGTCTTGTCAAGTCTTGTCAAGTTGTCATTGACAACATTTGCCTTTTCATTTCCTACGCTTCATAAGAATCATGCTTTAACCGTTTATGTGCCTAGATACATGTATATGTATATTTTATTTTAATTTTTCTTTTTCATGTAATTCTCTGCAGGTAACTCCTGATGTACATTTCCAAAAGGATTTGGGCTTGGATAGCTTGGACACTGTGGAGATTGTAATGGCTCTAGAAGAGGAGTTCAAGCTGGAAATTCCTGACAAGGAAGCTGATAAGATTGATTCATGTAATCTCGCTATTGAATACATCTATAACCATCCAATGGCTGGTTAAATTCCAATGCGGTTTTCTCACTTTCAATTTCGTTGAGAAAGATGATTTGTTCTATCTTGTTTATGGTCAACTTTGTTGGATGTTTTTATGGGTTTGATCCTAGAAATGGAGATGGAAAATAATCCAAAACTATCTGATAAAGAGTAGAATTTGCACAAGTACCATATCATCACTTTGTTGTTTCATTCTGTAAGCAGTTTCCAACTTTAAATTGTTAATTATCTGCTCCAATGACACGCCCCCTTTATTGCCTTCATTTGAGCTGCTTGTATTCCTTTTTTCTTTTTCTTTGCTGATTCTAGGTGTCGTTGTGGTCTGTATATTTACATGTATAGTGTCTTGGAATCAAAATTATTGAAACTTGCTCTAAAATGGGATGGGCATATACAGATTTTGCCTGTTAACCTAATGGTAGATTGTTGGGTCAAATTTGAAGGATTGACAGAGATTCATGGATAGTTCGCCTACACTTGCACCACAAGTAGAAGCCATTTTTTCATTTCTTATTGAGCCTATATGTGTATGTTGTTTGAAATTTGTCATATTTCTGCTCGTGAGGCCGGTTCCGTAATTCCTTCTTTTCTGGCTTTTTATGGATGCAATAATATTAAACTTACGGCTTTCATACAACATAAATTTTACAATATAACGTGATAGCTTAAATGACAAAATTCTATCGGAGAGACGTATATTTTCACATTTATTTTTGTTTTTTCCTTTAGTGAATTTTTGTGTAGGCTGTCACATTGAGTTTATGTTGTATAAACGTTGTAAGTCTAATATTTTTTCATTCCGGTGTGATTGAACTATTCTACCAGCAAGTACAGAAATATTTTCTCTCTCCCCTTCTCCGCTGGATCAATGCAATAATGTTTTGTGTACATGTACCATGGTTATGAAGGGATGTGTGTTTGGGTCTTTCCCAGAATAAAGCCGGGTTCGCCGTGATTTCTCACTTACAAAATCAATTTTTTCGTTAAACCACAAGAGCAAGAATGATTACAATCTATTGTCAGCTTGAATAAGTCTTTGTCCAGAGAACATAGGCTCATGGAGGTGAAAGAATTATCGTGTTAACATGGTTCGTCTCATAATATATATGATTATAAATTGAAAGAAAGCACGACAGGACAAGAGTCATATACGCGGATTTGCGCTTATTCAGTTCATCGACAAGGCTTGAAATGATTTGATGCGATGATACTTACACTCCCAACCTTTTGTATTCTTCCCGTGGGAAATTACTATCTCATTTTTATTTCCAGTTGTTTAAGATAAGAACTGAATGTAGTGTTTGGACAAATAGCAAATAGAACAACAAAATTCTGCCAGTAACTATTGTAGCCCTTGTATGCTGGTTGGTCCAAAGAAGAAATGTATTTAAAACTATATATTTGGTATTACTGATGAAAGACTAGAGACAGGTTTAATTAGAAGTCACTCTGTCGTGAAGACTGAAGATAGCTTCAAAAAAAACGCTGATTAGAAAATACTCTGCAAGTTGATTTTTTTTCTAAGAGGAAAGTTTACGCATTAATTAAGACAATTTAATCAAATATTGAAGGAGGCAAAAGCAGAACTGCTGAAGCAGAACAACACTTACTTTAACGAATCATATTTATAATTGAAAGAGCCATGGCAGATAACTGAAGGGTATCGTTGTTTCTTTTTGTTAATGGTGAAACTGCATCCTCTTTTTCCTTGAATCCATCTTCACAAGTAGTGGACGCATCTAAAACCGAGCTTACTCTAATATTAGCATCTTCATAGCGCTTAGATGTGTAATCTTTCATGGCCTGTCTGAGAGTAGGTGCAGCGTCAGAATAAAGATCAAAACAATCATTCAAGCATGCCCTTATGAAAGGATCCAACTTTTTGTTCTTCAAGAGCTCCTTGATATGGGATTTTGTGTTTGTGACGTTGTGTCGAGTTACCTTAATGGAGATCACACCAAGTTGTTGAAGATTTGCACAGAGGCTATCCGGAACTGCTTGAAGAGAAGTTACACAGAAGTTGTAGTTGAGGTTAGGATCACTTTCTGCACATTTTTTGCAAGTTTCCTGGATAATATTGTTTTTGTGGGCAGTTATGTCAGGGAAGGCGATGAAGAATAGGGGGAGGAGAAAGAAACAGAGCCAAAGTGAGGAGAAGCAGTGGAGCTTCATTTTAATTTCTTCTTGTAGAGAGCAGTAAGAGATAGAATAACAATATTATAAGTAATATTTATAGTATTGATCAGGAGGCCAGGAGGAATGAGTAGTTGGCTGTGGATAAATGATCTGTTTGATCTCACTCTCATACATATCTAGATTAACAGCCACACAAACACAAATTTTTCTTTCTTTCTTTGATAATAAGTCTAGAACAGAAGAAATTAAAGTATAAATAATGGTATTCATCATTTGCTTGCTAGGTAGCTAGCGTGATAATAATGCAAAGCAATGACGAAAGGCAGAATGGGGTTTGACACATGGTTTTCAGCCTTTCCTTGTTCTGAATTTGATAACAAAACTAATGCACGCCAATATGATATGACGATGACTTGTCCAGAAATAGGTTGCCTTCCCACCTTCTGCATATCTTTTTATGTTTATGCAAGCTTTGGTAATTTGAAAAACACTTTTCCAAAACAATGGACCTTCTATGTTCTTACCGTTCTATTAATCTACTAAACAGATGTGTTTTACTCTGATTATAAGCTTCAACTTTTAAGTCTCGGACAAGAAAAAAAAAGCTTGTATGCCCTGCCCTATCCCCTGTGGTGGAAAAAATGTCGCTTCTAGCCTTCCACCGATCCCATCTTTGCTTCCAAGTAAATGAATTCAGAGTTGACTATCAATACATGGATGCCACCAAACCAACCCATTGCCTCACCGCCAGTTGCCTGGTCTACTCTTTCACATCAGCTCTGCATTTTTGACAAAAATAAGGCACGCACACTCCAATTCCGAATTGGAATAAGCCACATTGCCAGGCCTAAGTTTACACTTTTAGTAATTATATAGATAAGTTTTGTTAAGAAATAGGGTAAAGCAAGCCGTATAAATACATGATTAATTACAAACATTAGTACTTTTTAAACTCATTGTTATGAGTACATGAATATCATGTTAAAGTTATAGAAACTAAGCATTGACCGATTGACCACATCAATATTGTCAATTAAATTATGTCAGCTAGTAAATAAATTATTAATTTTAAATGTTTAATAGGTTGAGCTGAAGATTAAAAAAGAAGTTACTTTCAAATTCAGATGCAAATAACTAAAATTAAAAAAAAAAGTAATATTAAACTTATAATATATATACAACCCAAATTTTATAATTTGATGTAATAATTTACGTGATAAAATTTTATTTGAGATATAAATTTTCTTATTTTTTTAATTTTTAATAAATTTTTATTATATAAATTATTATACGATCAAGTTGTAGAGTTTAGATTTTATATAGATTATATTGTTAAAAAAAACTAAAAAATTGAAATTTAAACAACAAAAAGATATTGGGGCGGGCCCATTGTGTTGAAATATGGTCCAGCCCATCAGGACAGAAAAAACCCTTAAAACCTCGTCTGGAACATTTTACTCGTTTCTATTTGTTTTTCATTTCAAAAAACCAGGGCTGATAAGAAGCAACAAAGCAGAGGAGACGGGAGAATTGGTTGATTCGATTTGATAGAGAAATGGCGAACCTGAGGACGGCGATAGACTCGGCATTCTGGGACCAACCAGTATCGTCGTCAGTAAACCTAGAAGGTTCGGCTAATTCAGTCCCTGGTGAGCCATTTCCTCTAGACGGTGCTAAAGCCAGCCGAGCCCTTAGGATTCAGCAACTCTCTCTTTTGGGGTTAGGGTTTCCTTTGGGTATAATTCCTGCTTACTCGTACTCTCCCGTTTCGCAGAAGGATAAGGACGTGGGCTCTTTCGCGCTTCAGTCTCTTTTTCTCAGAGCTTCCACCTCTAACTGGTATGCTTTTATCTCATCATAACTAACTACTTGTGTTGCCTTGCCGAGTACGAGTAGTAACATACCAGCATTGTTTTGTTTTATACAATACAGGTGGCTTGGATTAATAGGGCAGTTTCGTCCGAAGAGGCTGATTTCTAAAATTAAAAAAGAAATTTCAAGTGTTGATGAGTTGGAGCTCTCTGTTTTCAGAGATTCAGCTAAGCATATTTTTGACAAGTCTCTCTATTCCGTTGCTTTGTGCTCCCAGCTTTCTCTCACTCCCTCTTCTTCCTTGTTGTGGCACACTGAAAGACATGGAGAGAGGAAAGGACTTCGGCACAAATTTATGCTCTATCACAAGGCAACTATTTTCTGTTTCCCCTTTTAATTATAGCGTTCCTGCAATCTTCATTTACTTGATATACTTTTAAGTCTCTTGCATTCTAACTTATGCGTATCTGCAGCTTCCTCATCATGATATCACACTAGAGGCTGCATGGCCTCAGCTGTTTGTTGACCATAAAGGAGCTTATTGGGATGTTCCCGAGTCTCTTTCCTTAAATTTGGCATCCGTGGATTCACATTCTGGGTTCAGATATCGTTTTGGTTTGCACAAAAGCAGTGGTTATCCCCAGAGTGTTAATTCTATAGATGGTGAACCTCCTGTTGCTCTAATGCCCGGCTCATGTGCAAGAGCTGCGTTGTCATATGAACAAAAGAAGGACATCTGGAGAAAAAAGGAGACTAAAGAGGACCTCATGGCTGAGACAAAGAAGGGTAGAATTTGGCGTCCGGCATATGATGTGCGTCTTAAAGAACCTCATGCAACTATTTCTGCTATTATTGGTAAATTTTCTTTCTTTGCAGTATCCACTTTATTCAATAATTGATTAAGGGATTGTAAAAGTAGCTAATTTTCTTCTCACTATCTTGTGGGGAAATCATCATTTTAAAATAAGGGCTGCATGGTTTACTGACAGGATATCATTTTACGAAATTTATTGGTTGTAAGGATCAATTTACATGTATTTTCCATTTTTTTCTACAGAGATTGGCTATTTGACTGTAGTTTGTTCTTGTTACTTGTTAACATAACATGTCAGGGGGAACCTGCGCAGCCTGGTTTGGTGGCAGGGAGAGCTCAACGGTTCTCGGATCACAGTATGATGATCCTTCTCCATCTACAACAAAGAGAAGTCCATTAACTGCTGATTTGTTTGGCTCGGTTTGCTGTACTTTCCAGCACGGGAAGTTCAGAAAACCATATGTTGATCTAACCCGGGTAGATGCTCGACTTGATATATGTTCGGTTTCAGGCCTTGCCAAAACGGTTTATAATAATTTTAAGAGTTCTGTTAGCAATGCAGATAGTTCACTGTCCTCCCCCAGGCTAAATTTGATATTTCAACAGCAGGTATTTCTTTTTCCTTATTCATGGATTGTTAATTAGGATCCTATGCATGGACCAAGATTTGTGAACCTATTAATAAATTAGAAAAACTGGATGAATTACCTCAGCGAAAACTGAAACATTTGGAAAGAATTGGAAAATAAAAATTATTTAGTTTATGAATGGCTGACAAGCCAGGACTACTTGGTATTATAATGCTGGAAGCTGGAGCTAGCTATCTTTTGATGCGTGCTCAATGAGAAGTTTGGATTGATCCTCCGTACTTGTCATGTAGAAATGCTTAGAACAATGGCATTAACTACATCTGCTACCTCCCACTTTTGCAGGTCGCAGGGCCCATTGTCTTTCGTGTTGATTCGAGGTTTTCTCCCGATTCTTCATTGGGGAAACGTGGTCCACATGTGGAGGATATAATATATAGCTTGAGTTACTCTTTGAGACTTCTTCGCTCAGGCAAGGTTGTTGCTTGGTACTCACCAAAGAGAGAGGAGGGGATGGTTGAGTTGCGACTATTTGAGTTCTAACTTCAAATTTTAATTTGGCCAATGGCTTGTTATTGTATTGTATTGAATAACAACCTTTGGATAGAAATTTTACTTACAAAAGTTTTGCACTTAACTTACTGCTTCGATACCTTGGAACCGCCAAGCAAGAGAAATGATGATGATAATGAGCATGAGAGGCATATTGCCCAATATTGTATTGGACAAAAAATATGGTAAAACATCCACTAATTCCTGACACCAATATATATAGTTTGGTTAGGTTATTGTAACATGATTTTCTTATTTAAGTTTTGACAGGTTTTAAATAACTATTTGTCTTATTTAATCCAATGATTTGGAAAGTATTTTTTTTGTTACTAAATTATGGATTCTCTTTTCCATTGGATTAGACTTAGATAAGACGAAGATGTGTTAAATTTTTAAGTTAAAAAAAAATCTCTGTGTATATATATTGAAGAATATTATATTTAGTAACTATGATTCCATGAATTGATGTAAAATTCTAAAATGAAATGATTATATGGGGCAGATAGAAAATGAGTTTTGGATTGGATGGAACAATGAGGACTTGTTTAACAATTCGAAAAACATGAGGAGTTGAAGAGAAATACATGAAACCTAGTGTGTAAAAATAAAATAATATAATCAGCTTCAGAGGGGCGGGAGGTGGAGGGCACGTGATTGAATTAGAGAGAGAAGATAACAAGAGGTGGTCGCAGCCTTCTTGAGCCTGAGCAGAGAGCAAGCAGGGTCTCGGTTCTGTTCACCCCTTCCCGCTCACACTTAACCTGCCCCTTCACCTTCACCATCACTTTCACTTTGGTAGGGTTTTGGAACTTAGAGAGAGGCGTGGATGAGGAAATTATAATCTAATAAAATTCTGATTTCTGTGTGAGAACTGCCCTTTGGTTTGCTCTGTTATGTTTTAAACCCAAAAGCCTAGAAAGAAACGAGGAGAGGACAGCGACATGGCTTTGAGAGTCGGCTTCACTCACTTCCAGCTTTGCCACATTCCTTTTACTAAAATTCACCTTCCAACCTCTCCATTTAGGCAAGGTTCGTCCTCCTCCTAATGATTGCCACTTCAACTCGCTGTTATTATTTTTCTTATCTTTTTCAATTTCAGGAACAACAATCCATCCCACCTTGTGCTTGTGTTTAAGTAGACAAATGCAAACTGCCACACATGAAGTTGAAGTTGTAGACAAAAAACCAGAGGTTCATTTCCTTTCCTCATTCATGAATGATCAAGTAAATGAATGCTTGTTGACTAAAAATTCTATTTCAATCTGTAGGATAAAATTCAAACTCTTGGTGCCTTTCAAAAACTGCCTATGGTCATGCCATCCGTAGATATTTTGTATTCAGCTTTGAGGAAAGCCAAAAGAGTCGCACCAACTAAAGGTAATCACTGCTTTTTACTTTAACTCTTTCATAAATAATTCATCCATAAATCCTTATATTTTGCTTCTTCAGGCATTGCCAATATTGCTAAGCGAGAGAGGAACAGAGCTGCTAAGCAACTTGATGCTCTCATGAAAGTATGCACTGCTGGACTTACCTTTTTACCTGACATTTTGGAAATCAATTCATATCCCAGATAACATCTTGTTCGTTTCTATGTTTTGTCTTCAGGAATTGGCGGTTCCTTTGAGAAGCTACATGGAAAATTTCCCGAAAAGAAAGTTTTTGCACCCTTATGAACGATCTCTTATTGAGTTGACATTTGGGGATGGAAACTACGAAGATGTAGCTAAACTATTTTCAGTTCATTATCTATGTTTTAACATTTAGGATTTGTTGTTACATAACGACTTTTGAATGTGTTTATGCAGGTTCTCAAATCTGTGGATGCTCTAAGGAAGAAGCTGGTATCTGTTGGAAAAGAACATGCTTCTCTCTGTGCTAAGGTTAGCCTCTAGGCTCAGAACTAAAGCCAGTTCATTCTCTGGTGGTAATGCTCCTAATTTTCGGATTGAGTGAAATCAAAGTGTGGTACTGGTACTATTTAGATGGCTTCTATAGCTTGGTTGAAATTATTGACAAGAACATGCTTTTGTGCATGATTTTACTTCACGTTTTGTCAATGTCTTTCTCTTTGTTTTCCTTTGATGTGCTTGAAGGCTAACTGCTTAATACATGATAAATTTAATACGCTAATCTTATTTAAAAATAAATAAATAAGCTGTGTTGTAAGTGCATATTATTTGATTCCGTGCAGTCTACATCTAAGCGAGAGGCAGAGGAACGGTTGATTGAGGTTTGTGTTATATGCTTTCAGAACACTGAATACATGTTTCTTGATATCAATAAATTTTAGACAATCACAAGGATTCCTTTTTGCAGGGAATGGAAAGGCTTGAGAGAATTTTTAATCATGAAGGAAGAGCCATTGATGATTTATTAAACGTTGCTAAGGTGTCTATCCTCTTAAATGAAAGTGTAGTTTTTTATTTTTTATTTTTAATATTGTATTCTTAGTGCTTTCTTAGCTATTTTAGGCTATTAAGTTTTTGCATGTATGCATATTTGAACCGATATATAACTTTGTGCAATCTGTAGAAGAAAGTTCATTGATAAGTGGTGCATCAATGTTCTGTACTGGCACTCTTCCATGTATAGCACATTTTGATGCACTTTGCTGGAGAATAAATTTGTTTAAGATAATGTTTCACTTAAGCAATCAGTTGGAATGAATTTTTCCTGGTACAGGTTAATTTTCGTTCACACTTAGGTTGTTCATTTTCTTAGTTTAAGTTGATGTCAAATAAATGTATCTGGGTTTTTTAAGATGGAATCTGCTCAAATCGTACTTACTCCGGTAATAGTGTTAATTGTAGAAATATTATGAGGTTTAAAATTTTTATCTTTCCTCAATTCAAGCCGTGACTTGAGGGAAGTCACAGCCCTCCTATGAAATCATAGCATCTTGTAAATTTTAAGAATTATCTTCTGTAAATTTATTGTTTTACAAAAATTTTCAATTGAAGTTTGAAGCATTGGTTTTGATTTGAGTTTATCATTGCTCTTAAACTTTTGCGTGATTCTGTATTGTAAATTACTCCAGATACTTCTATCTTGTTTCTTAATTTTTATCTTCAGACCTTTTTTAAGCTTTGCTGATGTTGCCTTTTTTTATTTCAAGGTTATGTAGTTTCACTGTAAACATAGATATAAATTGATCATGTTACAACCCATCATATTTGACAATTATGTTTATTTGTTTTATGGTTTACAGACTTTGCGGGCCATGCCAGTAGTTGATCTAGAAACACCTACTCTCTGTCTTGTTGGAGCTCCCAATGTGGGGAAGTCATCTTTGGTTCGTGTACTGTCAACAGGAAAGCCTGAGGTCTGCACAGATTGCTTAGAGATAGAGAATGTTTCTCTATTGGTTGGATACAATTCGTTTAATTTAATATGTCACTTTTCAAATAATGTGGATGGTGAACTCTTATATCTTGAGGTTTGGCACAGCTGAAAGAAGCATCTGAGGTGCCTTTTCAGGTGTCTTGCTTTTGCCTATGTGCATGAATCATCAATATACAAATAGTGGAATCAATAGAGACAATAACCCTTCATTGAGTTTGCCTTTTCACTTACCATTTTAGTCAGTTTCTAAGGACCTTCATGATTCATCCTTTTTTCTTTATTCATCTCAATTGTGAAAGGGTTTTGGGTTGATTTTACATAGCTTTTGGGTTTTCTTATTCTGGGAAGGTTGATCACTCATTGCAAATGGTATGAAATTGTTTTCCTTGGTTTTTGGTTATTTGTGGACACATCGTCCACAGATATATCTCCTTATCGTTTTTTATAATATTAAACAACATTATGGTTTCTATTTAAAAAAAAAAAAAAAACCTTCATCCACATATTTTACGATTGGTGTGATGTAGATATCAGACATAGGTATGGTATTAGAGTCTATTTAAGGGTTGATATGGATAGACTCTTAACATTATATCAATGCCTAATATGTCCCACATAATGTTGTTTAGTTGGAAAGGGAGAATGCGGTCAAATCTGTTGAATCAGTCTGGCAACAATCAACATGGACAATTCGAATGGAATATCATGTTAATAATCCATAGTTTTAGGAAGGTTATTATTATTAATATTTTTAATTTCTTTTGGGATAAGAAACTGAGTATCTAATTTATTGTTAAGAATTATAGGAGTTTAGGATTGGGGCAAACATGACTTTAAAATCATAGTGCCCATGAATGAGCTTTGACTTCAACAACAATTCAAGTGGTAAAAGTTGAGATATCTGGTTTAAATTCGAGTAGGTGGCCCTGGAGTTTGTGAGATAAACTTTTGTTCCCTCACTGTTAATAGTTTCTTTCCTTTTGATATCAGGTCTGCAACTATCCATTTACAACTAGGGGAATTCTAATGGGTCACATTACTCTAAGCTACAAGAATTTTCAGGTTAATTATGTTCTTTAGGATGTGGAATACTATGTATTTTTGCTTTTCACTTCATGATATGCTTATACCCAAAAACTGATTGTAGGTGACGGATACACCTGGGCTACTGAGGAGATGTGATGGTAAATGGCACTTGTTATTTGTTGATGTTTTCTAATTGATTGGGTTAGACATTGCATCCAGTTAACCCAAGAGTCGGGCTTAGTGATAAGTAGCCTTTGGCCCTGTCATTGAAGTCAAGGTTTCTAATCCCCTTGGGGCAACCTACTTGGAATATATATATGTCGCACATGTTTCTTGGCTACCGAGCTTATAGGGTTTAGATGTAGCCCCCAATTTAATAACTCAGTGAATGATGAAAGGGCGAGGGATTTCTGGGTTATCAAAAAAAAACAAAATGCATACAGTTTTTTATTATACAAACTATAAAGTCTCTCTCTCTCTGCACAATATATGTTTGTGCTAGTCTTGACCCTGCCATGCCGACCATGTATGGTAATGGTGTTTGCTGCAATATTAGTGTTCTGTGTAAGCAAATGCTGAGTTATGTTGGAGAATGGAGCACGGCAGTTTATATTTATTTAGATATACATTTAAAGAAAACTATAGCATATACATTTAGCTCTATGAATAGGATCAGTATTTGTGTGGCTTTGATTACTCTTAGTGAAATCAAAAGCACTTTTCGCAGAGAGTGGGGAAGTGGGGCTTTGTAAGCAGAATGATAAGATATAATTCTCCATAGAATTTGGATCATAAAATGTTTTCTTGATGCTCATCCTGGCGTAAGATAGTTAACTACTTACATTGGAACTGCCTATCTTTTGGCCATCATCAATCACTTCTATGTTGAACCTGCAGATGATAGGAATAATTTGGAAAAGTTAACACTTGCTGTCCTCTCACATTTGCCAACAGCAATACTATTCGTCCATGATCTGTCTGGAGAATGTGGAACTTCACCTTCTGATCAGGTATTTAGCTCTGTACCATGAGATAGAAAACATAGAAATGTGCATGTGAACGTTTCACAGACATAGAATGGTATATATTCTCTTGATTATGGTTACCTTTATTCTGTCTTGTTATTTCTTCAGCTTCCGTTAATCATGTCTTCATGTTATCATTAACTCTGTTCTATGGCTTGTTTCTGGATATTACACCGTTAACTTCTTAAAGTATTTATTGTTGGCATGCTAAAATTTTTGAAATTTTCACATATTAGTTAGGTATAAATTGTAGCTTCATAATGCATTATCATGTTTTGAAAGCTGATGGGGTTCAGTTTGTTGGATTCTTGTTTGCTGTTTAACTGAGGACAGATTGCAGTCCCACAAGCATAATTTGTTTTCATGAAGTAAATCAACAGAGTAATTGATTAATTGTGTTGAGAGGCAATAGGTCCAGCGAGTTGCTTCCATTTATTTGTAAATGCCCTCTTTGGTATTACTTTATAATTGCTATAAAGCTGCAAAATCCTTTAGTTTAACTGATTTAATGTGTCCTGCTATTTACGGAGATATTTTGGGGAAGATCATCTGATTAGTTGAGAAACTTCTATAAATTTTTCTCACTTCCTAAAAGGACTTCTACTACACCTGTCCTGTGTGGAGAGGAGCTCGGACCTCGTTTTTTGAAATTAATGATTTCCATTGCAGCTAATGAAGTCTCTACTAGGCTTAAATGAAAAATAAGACCTGTGGAGATTTTTTTTTTTGGTTAATTTTATTCATCTTCCTACTTGTTTAAGACACGTATTCTGTGTGCAATAGATGAAGAATATTATTCTTTCATTGCCTGATGACTTTTCCTATTTAGGAAATGAGCAATATATCTATTTCTCCTTTCTCTATTGTTGTTAATTTCTTTCGGCTAATGGCATTGTATCATGCAGTTCATGATATACAAAGAGATCAGGGAAAGATTCAGGGACCATCTTTGGCTTGATGTTTTATCGAAATGTGATCTGCTGCATGCATCTCCTGTGGTTTTCATATCAGAAGATGTAGATGGTGAACACGCTGAAATGGCAAGGTATCGGAAAATGGGACCTGACGGAGCTATCTGTGTGTCAGTCAAGAATAAAGAAGGTCTCGATGAGGTTATTAACAATTTTATCTTTTAGCTCTTCCTTTTTCTAACATCATCTCCTAGCTTTTCAACCTGGCATTGAATCTCCGCAGTCTTTCATAGGTATTCCAGTAGCATTAAATGTATGGACCTTGTTTCTTATTCCCCCCAGCCTCCCCCCACCTCAAACACACACACCTTTTTATGCTCCCTTCAAGAGATGGAGATAGTGGATGCCACCATGAGAAGTATCAGTGTCATTCTGAAATTAATGTTACTATTTTTCAAGTAACTTGGTGCATTGGTTTGACTTTTGTAAGATTGATAGAAGCTAGTTATATGGAAAAATCGATCTGAATTACACTTAGGAATATAATAAGGATCTTTCTTTGTAATTGACCATGATATAGTCATCAGAGTTTATTTGGTTATCTTGGTAATTTCCAATGATTTTTTTTTTGGTTTATTTTTTTCTGCCCCTTCAGAATTTATGTTTACATCTGCAGCTGAAGGATAGAGTGCATCAGCTGTTGGTTGCACAGATGGAGAGGATTGGAAACGAGAGCCATAGTGATAGTCCAGAAGTTGTTTGAAGGATTCCTCGTTGTATTTGATGGTCCGGCAATAATGATTATCTGGTGGTATGTGTAAAACGTTTACTTAAAACTTTGACATGCTGTGGATTACAAGCTGGGAGAGACAGATAATCATAAACTGGCTGCTCCAACTGAGTCGGTGGTCTTAGCTTAGCTGTATGCAACATTTTTTTATATGGCTTCACATGGAGATGAGATCTGCTAGTTCCACCTCTGTGGCATCTCCACGAAGATGGAGTTCATCAATGGGGAAGAAGCTGGTTGAGTTCATCAAAGAGAAAAGAACAACTTCCCATCAAAAGTTGTGCAGTAGAGCGGAGTCCATCATGTCAGCTCATAGAAGTTGCGAATGTCCAACTTGTTTCCATTAAAAGTTAAGATCCCATTTCTTCTTAATAGCAGTTGGTAGGTACGTTATGTAATTCGCGCATGGCATTGGCAACACTTTATAAATGATGTTGTCGATTGTTAATAATTAAGAATTATCATAATAAATGAAAGAGGAATAGAATAGATTATCAAATTTGCAATTTTAAAACATGAGATGTTGATGGAATGGGGAAATCAGATTTAGATACGGGCTCTAATGTATTGCTAAATCTGTTATTGTTCGCATTCGTGTTCGTGAATCAGACAGGTGACACATTGCCATTGCCATTTGCTAGGGCTTACCAGGAAAGGTAGTTGACGAAATTGAGGTTGAGTCACAAAGGGTAAATCAGAGAATACGATTGGATAGCGTTATTTTAACGGCTAAAAGAGTTTTCAGGTGTCACCCATCGATAGAGATTGGTGCCATGACGAAGAACAGAACCAGATCCAGATTTGCGCAAAACGCGAATTGTGATATTTGTGTTTGATAAGACCAAGACCAACCAGCCACTGTGGTCCTAAACTTATTCCCATCCAATAGCACTTCAAAATCAGAATCATTTATATTCCTTTTTAAAAAATTAATATTTATAAAATTTCATTAATTTTGTTTGCGTGAAAAATAAATTTAACTATAATTTTCTTCTTCACAGATATTATAATAAAATTTAATTTTCATCTGTTTTGCATGGTCAGTGGTGGTATTTATCCCTACCGACGAGGCGAGTCAGTTATGTAACGGAGAAATCAGTTGACACCCCTGAGATTTGGCGTTTCACAAACTTTGACACCCCACCTTCTTAACGAGGTTGTCACAAGCTTAGCAGAGTGTGGGTATTCTTGTCTTTCTACCATCACCATAAATTCATAAATGAAAAACTTCTTATATTTTTCTCGTACTCCTCTCTTCTTCAGAAGTCTACTACATAATATTTCTCTTTATTTTTTTTTTCCCTCCCTACTCCCTGCGACTCTCTCTATGCTTCTTCAAACTCTTCTTTTTCTTTCTTCTCTCATTTTTTTCTTTAAATTCTTTAACTTTTGTTAATTGTATAATCTGAATGGATTTTGTTGTTTATGATGAAATTCTGTATGGGTGGGTTTTGTTCCACGACTGAATGGGATGGTTTTGGCTGTGCAATGGCCGCCATGGGAATTGGGAAATCGAGGAAGACTGGAAGGGGGGAATAGGAAGGGATTATGGTGTTGAGGGCATTTCAGTCTTTTAGTAACAGATTCCTTGTCCTTTAACAGATTCCCTTAACGTCGTTAAAATAGTGGGGGTGTGAACTCTACTTTTTCAACCGCCGGGAGGTTAAGGGTAATGTGCAGTGCCAAATCTCACTGCCTCAGGGGTATGAACGTCATCCCCCATTATGTTAGGCTCGAAAACCGCGTTTTTAAGGGACGGGATCCCCTGCTTCTAACCGTGTCTCAAAAACATTTCATTTCTCCGTTTGTTTCCCTCCATTCTCATTCTCATTCTCCCTCTGAAACGCAAAGCAAATCTAAGGTAAGCTAATTTACCACCTTCATCTCTTATCTTCTCTTCATGTATTTCACACTTTCACATAGTTTGCACCTCATCATTTCACCGGATCTGAAAGTTAAATTGGCTTCATTTAAGATCTAAAATTTTAAACGGACTAGGAATTGGATCTAGCTGTTCACGATAATTCTTTTAATTCAGTTAATTCGTTGCTTCAGTTTTGGGATCATATTGGAGAAAATTATTTATGAGATCTATTTTTTTTTTGTCGGTGTAATTTCAGGACGCTGAATTACGTTACATCATTCCATGCAAATGCTCTAATGTTTTACGAATTGTTTTGCAGATCATATATCAAGAAACAAGTTTGTTCTTCTTTGGACACACATGGGAACTGTCATTGATGCGGCAAACAAGGTACTGCTGCGGATTCATCATTTGCGATCCCATTTCTATTTCACTATATCTGTTCTGTTGCGTGAAAGTTATGGATATAAAATCGGAAAACGATTATAAATCGGAATATTAATGACAACAAACAAAAGATGCCCGCTAAAAATGTCTGCTTGACCAGCGGTGTAGTGTTTTTATGAAATTGCTTGATTAAGTTTTAATTTTACCTGACAACTCATCATGTGAATCTATTCTGGTTGAAAAGTTGTGCAAGTATAGGACCCAACTTCCACAAGCATATCCCATTATCTTTGATGATGTTACCATCTGAGAAAAATATATTCGGTTGCAGGAGGCTAATGGGACCTTAGCTGTGAAGAAGCCTACTGTCGTTTTTGTTCTGGGTAAGCATCTTTTATTATTTTATTATTTGTTATCTTTGTATTTATAATGTTTGAGGGGTATGCTTTTTGCTTCCCTCTTTTTTCACATTTTAATTTTCCAGTCTCTTTTCCGATTTTCTTCTTCATTTTCTGAAGTTGGTGTGCACTTTATTATTGATTGATCAGGTGGACCAGGCAGTGGAAAAGGAACCCAGTGTGCAAATATTGTCCAAAACTTTGGGTTTACTCATCTCAGTGCCGGAGATCTTCTCAGAGCAGAAATTAAGTCTGGTTCTGAAAACGGGTATGGCTCATAATCATGTTTGTGTCCATCTACATTACCTAGATTATGCATGGTCCGTATTTGGATAAATTGTCTACTGAAAATCAACCGTTGTGCATGATTTTGGAAATTTTGTGAAAGCTTTAGTTTGAAGTATGCATCTCCAGGTGATCTTTAAATGGGTCTTAGTATTAGCTATGGCATTATAAACTGAATCCCATATCTCTATGATATTATCCCAATTATATTCCAATAGTTACCAATTCCAGCTAGCTTGTTTGTGATTGAGATAGTTGAATTTTGTTAGACTAGTTGAATTTTGTTATAATAGTTTCTCAACAAAGTGTTAGATTGCATCACAAATGGTGTGTGTTCCCTCAAATGTGTCTAAGTTGTCTTCAGGTCCTTTTAGCCATTCTGAATGGAATTCCACATTTAGTACCCGGTGTTCCATTTTGGGATTTTGTTATGCAAAATTTTTTAAGTTGTTTCTAAAATAAACTTTTTCTTCTGTGGGTACAGAACTATGATTCAGAACATGATTAAAGAGGGAAAGATTGTTCCCTCAGAGGTAACGATTAAGCTTCTCCAAAAGGCAATGGAGGAAAGTGGTAACGATAAATTCCTCATTGATGGTTTTCCTCGTAATGAGGAAAATCGTGCAGCATTTGAAGCTGTTGTAAGTCTTCTATGTTGTTCCATATTGACAAATATAACTAGATTTTGTATTCAAGTACATGAAAAATTCGTTATATTTAGGAAGCCTTCTTTTAATTGCTGCAAATTTGTCTGTCCTGCAGACTAAAATTGAGCCAGAATTTATCCTTTTCTTTGATTGTTCTGAAGAAGAGATGGAGAGGCGCCTTTTGAGTAGGAACCAGGTTTGATTAGTGTTTCTATTTTTTATCATTCTTTTCTTCTTTTTCTCATATTGTAATTCTTTTTTTTAATATTTTAATAAAGGGAAGAGACGATGATAACATTGAGACCATAAGGAAGCGGTTTAAGGTTTTTGTAGAGTCTAGTCTCCCTGTGGTTCAATATTATGAAGCTAAGGGCAAAGTTCGAAAGGTAATACTTGTTTCTTTAAGTTTTTCTTTTAATCTCTTTAAATTTATTTTCAGGTTTACTTCAATTACCAATTTTGTTGCTTTACTGCCAGATTGATGCTGGAAAGCCTATCGAAGAGGTTTTTGAGTCTGTTAAAGCCATTTTTACCACAAAAAATGCGAAGGTAAAGCATCGTTATTGTGTTGCCCTTTAGGTGCTATGATTGGGAAGAAAATAAAAGTGTACTAATAAATTATCATGTACGGATATATTTGTTGATATAATCTAGTTTTATTTTTCTCAGTGATACTGAATAAAACATCCTATCTACTTTATTGCATTGCCCTGATAAATTAATAAGTTTGCTTTTATATATAAAACTATGGAAATGATGTGGTTTTGCCATCAACTTGAGCAGTCTTTTCTGAATATCAAGTGCAGTCACAGTTATATACAAAATGGTGTTTATCATTTGTGGGTGGAAGATTAGGGAGTGGGTTATCTACTAGATATTCTTCAATTCTGGCATGTTATTGTGTATTGTTAAGCAAACACATATAATGATTCCTTTTTAATGCTGGGACATGAAAGAAGATAAGTGCACAATAAATGTTCTGTTGGACATTCCAAAACTGAAACACTTGAGCTGTTTAAAGAAAAAAATTAAAGGTTTTTTCTTTTTTAATTGAATACACAATTACTGGAAGTGTATGCACTAAACTGGATTGTGATTCACTGACTTGGGTATAATCTGTAAAGTCTCAGTTATCTCAAAGCATCGCCAAGTGCATATCCTTGCCAATTTTTATATATTCTATTTCACAGCTCTCAGTTAATAATTTGATGGATTTACTTTCGCTTTTTTGGATAGCTCCTGTTTTTTGGGGAATCACTAAAGGCATGCAAAACTATCATGATGTAGCATATGAGTTGCAAAACCACACAAAGTTATAAACTAAGCAAAACCAAATTCAATTTACCAGACTTATTGTGTGCAGCCATTGTATGTTCACTTTTGCCCTGTCGAATGATTTGTACGTTTGGTGATCGCAGGTTGCTGTGTAGGCCTTCTTCTGTATCAAAGCTAATATTAAGGTAACACTGGTTACATGATAAAATAACCTGATTTTTCATTTTGCGGACACTGTATTGGTGAATGTGCGTTTTCAGAAAACAGAATTTTGAAAATGAAAACAAACAAAAACTTTAAATACACAAACAAGCACCCTCTTAACTATTCAAGGTTTTTCTCATTTACTTATTTTATTATACTTGTTGTGGATGAGGGTTGTGGTTGCAAAAACTGATTTGGAAGCTGGTTTATTTGTTAAAATTATGCAAAAATGGAATGCAATGATTGCAATTAGATTTTTATTTGTTAAGAGCGTTATTGACTATAAATTTGAACGCATGTTTTGACTCCTTAGCCATCATGGCATGCAAGGTTAAAACTATTGACTTGAGTGCATCTGTTGACACTTGACATTGACATATTTCGAGACAACCTATTGGTGGTTGTAGCTTTTTGTTAACCAGTTTGAAAACTTGAGTTGAGGTTAGGTAGATTATGAATAATATTTAGCATTGGCTTAGATTTCAAGATGTTATGTCAAATGGGCCTTGACTCTAAATGATCACGTGTTTGTGCAATAAAATTGCTTGGTTTGATTTTAGTTTATTTTATCGATTCTTACTTGCTAGTGGTGCTAATAAGATTTTCGCTTCTTATTTTTCCAGGTCCAGGTGAATGTTATCGCTTTGGTTATCTGCATATTAAGGTCACGTGTCTGTCACGTTTTATAGTAGAATATTATAGTTTATATATTATGTGATATGATATGTTTATGCCTCTATGTTGTCTTTTAGACCCATGGAAGGTTATAGTTTATTTGATTTGATACCATATATTCTTATATTATTGTGACCGCTACTCGGAAAGTAATAAGAATAATACAATTTTATTGAAGTACTTTAAATATATATCTTTAAGGCAATCCAATCGAATCGAATCGAATCGAATCTTGTTCACTCCAATCTTCTGTTAATGGGTCGACCATTTTGCTAATTTGTTAGAGAGAGCAGGGCATAGAATGAAAAGAGAAAGCTAATGGATTTTACAAGTGTGTCTCACTCACAGCATGCCTTGCAGCAGCTTTGGTATTGATGCCTCTGTAAGCATCTATTGATGGCATTTTCAAATCGTAATAAGTAAACAAATTAGATGAAGAGAATCAGCAACTGAATATTTCTCTGAAGATAAAGAAGAAGAAAGATCAAAGGATTGCTCGATTGAATTGGAGGAGCGAAGAAGCCCATTAAAAAGAGATGACTAGGCCGAACCCACTAGGATTATTTTAAGACAATAATAAGATTTAAACTTCGGATAAAATTGCAATATACAAACTTTAACTTTTTAATTATTTAATGGACTACATATTGATAAAGTAAAAAAAAATAAAAATTATAATCTTGAAGCATATAGCATATATATTAATTAATGGTAAAGGTTTATTGATTTATAATTTGTTTCCTTTTCAACAATGTAATTTTTTTTTTCATCATCCATTCACTTGTAATAATTGTCTTCTACTTTTTGCTCAACAAAACCAATTAATAAGAAGAGCTAATTGGCATCAACAAGACATTATCAAAAAAAATCAAATCATATTTGTATCAAATATTCTTTTATCATCTCTCTCCTCCAAGCGTAAACATTTCCTATTAGGATTCATGGAGAATAGAACTTCACCGCAATGTATTCTGGGTATTTGCTGGCTTTGTTTGTATCATTATGAATAATCAGTGTTCTAATGTTATAATATATTTTTGTGAAGTGCAAAAATAGTTATCATGGTGATTTATAACGCCAAGAATATAATATCAACAAGGGATTATAATAGATAGAGTAATAATACACATATAACTTATTTACAATCCATTTTCGTTAAAATATAAGTTAGTAAAATATTAATGGATTAGTTAAAAATAAAAATAAATGAAAGATATTAAATTACATTATATGTTCTAGTCTACTAATATTTTATCAATTTAAATTATAAAATAAATTAATTATAAATGAGTTATCGGTGTAATATTACTTTAATGACTTGAAAGTGTAAAGGGTGTGTTATTTCCAAGAAAAATAGAATTGACCCACATGTACTTTATACATCCACTACTAAATTTAAAATATCATAATACCATATATACCTTTTTATATTTTCAAAATAACCCTTACCAGATAAATTTAATTTTTTTATTTTATCATTTTAATTTTAAATTTCTCAAATAATCTAAACAATCTAATATATCGTCAAGCACTCTCGGGTCTTCTGGAGTTTAGGTTCAATCATGATTCTGAAACAATTATTGGACTTGATAAATTCAACGGATTTAATTAATGTTTTCTATCATTATAACAATTTCTTTTTTTTTTTTTTTTTTTGGTTAAAGTTCTGCAGTTGCACGCAGTAGTGAAGCCTGCTATTTACGTAAGGCTCTAAGTCTTCGTCTTCTATTCTTGTTCACCAACCTTCAACGACGATGCAGACTGCACTGCAAGTGAAAATAACTTTTTAACTGCAAACTTGGAATGTCAAACCCTCAAGTCATCAACACAGAAACAGTTCCCAGACAGAGGAGAGAAATTAACATTAATTCATAGCTGAAGTGAGATAACTGTTATCCCGTGTGCACTTAATTTAATCCAATAAAAAAACTTCAAAAAATTCCAGCATTAATTAAAAAGTGAATATCATAAGAGGAGAGATAAGAAGTGGGGTTAATAATATACTAGCATAGAGAGCAATTTTATTTAGATAATTATCACGTCCTTATTTATAATTTTTTGCGGAGCAATAAAATTTTTGGTAAAATAATGGGTGTCAAAAACATTTTTTATAGGCGGAAATAGCTCTACCTAGATATAAATGATAGATATAAAATTACTATTTATAAAAGACAAAGATTGAGAATAGATTTATTTTAATTCAATTGATACCTTCATTCATTGTCTTGATGCAATGCCTTGGTTTTATGTATTAACGGAGTGATTTTTTTTTTTTTGTCTTAAATTTAAATAGGTTTGAATTAAACTAAGACTAAATAGATTTGAATATATAAATATGAATAATACTTTTTTTTTTCAACATCAGAATTAAAATGTATGGAATTAATATTTGTACATATATCTCCTTATTGTTTGATGTTGTTTTCGCTGTGTGCTTTTTTTAACATATTAATAATATTTAAATTAATATTTTGAAAAATTAATATTGAAAGTATTTAAAAATTCTTAATTTTATATTTTAAATATCTTATTATTATACTACATTATTTTTTAAATTAGTAAGATAACAATTCATAGTGTAATTATATATTTAATTATTTAATTATGTATTGTTGAAAAAGTCACATATAAAAGGCAATAAATAAATTAGATATGGGTGTTTTTTTAAAATTAAACGTGATATAAACCATTCAAACATTTGCATTCATATAAAAACTAAGTATTTTGACTTTTTCGATTCAGATAAAATTGTCTTAGATTATGAGGTGTTTGTTTTCCCCACTCTTCACTTAAGCCTTTTGGGACTTAAAATATAAGTGATTAGTTTTTGTTTGCTTTCTAAACTTATCACTTAATTAAAGTGATTTATCACTTGTTAGAAAAAGTGAAATTTTTTCACTTAAATCTAAATTACAAATGTCTAAGTGCTATGACAATTTTTTGTTCCAAAAATATCCTTTTATTTTTTAAAATTATTATTAAACAAAAATATATAATTTTAAATAATAATAAATATTTCTATTTCAAATTTTATTGTTATTCACAAATTAAGAAATTTAGTGGTAGAAGGTTACCGAAAAGTTGTCGACTCTGGCGAAGGCCATCGTGCTTGACGCAAGTCCGATGACATAGTCTAAGAACAGCATTTGGCTAACGCTAGAAAAAGCCAAGAAAATTTTGTTAACAGAATAATTATAGGCCTTTTCTGATCAAATGCTATTCTTTCTTCGAAAAAAAAAAAAAAGTTCTGATAGAACGCGCCACATCAGTGGTGGTCAGCGGCAATGTCGGTAATACGTAGTTTTTCAAATTTTTATTTCCTAATAAAATTAACAAATAAAAATATTCAATATATAAATATGATTTAATTCATCATTATGCATTTCCTTTATTTAAATAGACATATGTTTTTGTGATATGTAAGCTTATTAGTTATTAGTAGAGCTGGGACCAATCCCCATGGGGATGGACCCCCGCAACTCCCTAGCCTGTTTGGGTCGGTGATAGAAAGTAACAAATGAGGAACGGGGTGGAGATGGGGATAAAATTTTTTTCGAAATTAAATGGGGATGGGGATGGGGATTGTGTTCCCCAACCCGGCCTGGCCCATTCCCCGAATATATGTGTGTGTATATATATAGGATTGATAAAAGAAAAATACATCAACCTTATTTCTAGAGGATAGTAGAAGATTATAAAAATTTATGTAATAATTTTAATTTGATTTTACTTTTCAAATTTATATATATTAAAATAGACATCTTGAAGGTTTGTTTAAAATTTTTTTCACTGAAAAATATTGAGTATTTGATTTTTTATGAATTTTTGAAAATAACTCTACAATTCTGGGATTTTTAGTTTTCTGGAGGAGATTAGTTTTTCAAAACTAATTTGAGCTACCTAGAGATATTAAAAAATTATGAAATTTGGTATATATTTTCGTCTTTGAGTCTAGTTTGATCCTACAATTTTTTGTAATTTTATGACTTAACTGGGATTTTTTATGTATTTATAAATGAAGAGAGGTCAGTCCTAAAAGCTTTTGATATAACTGATAGACCCCAAAATATAAATTATTTTAAAATATCTTTATTATTCAAAAATTTTTTAGATTTGACATCCTTAAAGATAAAGGTGGGTGTTTACAATGTTTTTATAAAATTTTAGGTCAATTAGATTAATAGATTGATTATAAAAAATTAAAAAATTAGCATTGCTCTATTTTGGAAGCTTGAAAGTGAAGTTAACCAAAAGTTAAAAAATTGTTAATACTTGTGGTGCAATGTTGAGAAAAATGCTAAAATATAATTCAACAAAAAAATGAAATTATAATATGTAGCTTGGGGAGGATTGGGGATGGGGATGATTTAAAAAATTAGGGATGGGGATGGGGATGGAGGTTAATTTTTTAATTGGGGATGGGGCAATGATGGGGATGAGGATGACATCCCCGCCCCCAACTCGGCCCGAACCCACCTCTATTACCGATATCTTAATTTAATTCTGTAAATTATTAATGATTATTATTGATATGTGATTTAATTTTGTTAAGTACTAAAATTTTAAGATATATATTATATTAAATATCCATATATTTATTTTTTATGTTAAGGATAAATATGTCACATTCGAGTAAATTAATCCATTTAAGACTTATTAAAAAATTACGAACAAATATATTATAAAGTGATATAAAAATAAGTGTTACTAAATGTTAAGTGTCAATAAGTGTTAAAAAATGTTAACTGAAGTAAACAAATGGCCCTAAATCTAAAGTAAAAAAAAAAATTATAAAAAGATCTTAAATATGAAAATAATTTAAATTCGCACCTTAAAAAAAATCAACCCCTAACATTGGTTAACACTTTAAATCGGTAATTAAAAGGTAATTATCATTAATTAGTTTTATAATAGAGGCCTGAAGGTAGAAGGTGCATGTCGTACGTGTTGTATTTATTAAGGAATTACACATAAATGAAAAGATATGCGAGGTTTTATGTTGAATACATGTCACGATGAGCAGAGGAGACGAAATTAGCGGAAGCTAGCAGCCTAGATCCAAATGGTTACGTGATATATAAAGCATTCAAATTGAAGTTAATGAATAAATATAGAATTAATTAATGAATAATGGGTTGAAGTTGAAGAGCATCCACAAAAATATATAGGTAATGTGGAAATTGGTGCACTTGTTCCTGGTCATGGTGTGCTAGCTCTTCTTCTTCTTCTTCTTCAAATTTTTAACTTTAAATTATGGGATCATGCGTGTTTTCCACTCTTTGCTTAATGGGTGGTTGAACTTCAACTTGAATCCACATATACGATCTTACTTCATTATCCCGTCATTATATTGCAAAAACTAACAATATTCATCCTCATTCTCACTCTCTGCGTAGTGATTTTTGTTTATTTTCACAACAACACACAATTAATAATCCTCATCCATCCCTAATTATTCCATTATTCATATTTTCTTATTTATATATGTAACTCCTTAATAATTCTGGATTCTAAATAATGAACTCCTGCAGGTATGAAGCAAACAATACTATTAATCCATAAGAAGTCAAGGTGACAATTCATTCCTTGAAGCATACCCACAATTAATAATTACCATTTACAAATATAAAATATTTCACGCTAGATTTCTGCCTTAATTTCAAGCAATGTTTAATTAATAAATAAATTATTATCGTGTGAATTGCCGGTTCCATATTTTATATATATATACTTCTTCCGTTGAAAGGGAAAGAGAGAAATACCTGTGGCGCTCTGGGAATTAATCAAAATGATGATGGGATCAGTTGAATTAATGGAATTCATCTGCTGCTCCTGCTCCAGCTTCAAGTATATAACAATAGTTGTCATCACGTTAGTGATGATCTTGTTCATCTTCATCTTGGCTATCAGGTTGGGTGCTCCTGTGGGAGTGGGAGCGCGACGCCGCAAATGCAATAATAATATGAGTATCGTTAAGTATATTCGTATTAAGTCTGAGAGTGAGAATGAGAGGCCATTTTGTGCTGTGTGCCTTGACGAGGTTATGAATGGTGAGAAGTTTCGTGAGCTGCCAAAATGCAACCACTGTTTCCATGTTGAATGCATTGACGCGTGGTTCCAGTCCCGTTCTACTTCTACCTGTCCCCTTTGTAGAAACGAGGTGTCGTCTAATAAGTCTCATCTCCACCTCTCTCATTTTCTATCCTTTTTGCAAAACAGCGTCCATGGATACCTAATATGATCTAATCATCTTCTTCCTTTTCCTCTTAATGTATTAACTTTGATATACATCACCGCCTTCCTAGCTTGCTAGTTTTCTATAATTATGGGCATGCATGGATCAAGAATATCACTCGAGATGAGAAAAGGTACGTAACATATGTACATTTAATTCACTTTACTCATCCATCTGTTATGGATGAGATCTATCTACACAAAATTACTTAACGAATTACTGTTTGCCCTGCCTGCAGTACTGTATCCAAAGGCCGGCTCCGGCTGTGGTTGTGGCTCGCAAGCCTTCTTTCTTGTTTATGAAATAAAGGAATCTGCCATCATTAATTAAGAAAAGTAATTAGATCATGACAGCTGATTGGCTCTTAATTAATTAATTGCTTGTTTAATTCATGAATTCGTCACCTTCAAACATTAATGGTAAAAAGCTTTATATTCTATGAACATTTGTGATTAGGCAGATAATTAGAGAATTAGCTAGACGCATTGGGAGTTTAATTAATTTGGGTGATTCACCTCTTTTTTATTTTTAATCTCCAAACGTCAAGAGTTAGACATATCCACTTTTATTAAATTAAGAAAGAGGCCTCCTTCAAATCGAGTTAACATACCTTGGTTAAATGCATCAATTTTAGGTAAGTAATGGCGCTACACTTAGAGAGTAAAGTTTATTCACTTGAATATTAATTAATATTCAACCACCTAAAACCAATGTATATTAATTAGCTATATGTATATAGGTGGCTTGAGTAATTTAATTTCCATGAGTTAATGATCAAATTAACATGCTCCTATATTTAGATATAGATTAGATATAGGTAAATAGATTAGAATACCTATATACTTTTATTAATTTGATACTAATGTGTGTTTATACGTAATGTGGGTGATTGATTGGGAGTTTGGTGATCGACCAGACAAAACAAATAATTAATTTATTATATTTAATTTAATTAATGGTTACTCTACAAGCGGGATTAGTGATTGTATTTGAGCAGTAGTGAGAAATATTGAAAGGTTTTGAGACTTAAACGTATGTAGTAAGTTAATTAATTAATGCAAGGAAAAGGCTAAAGGCTAAAGCCTCAAGGCTAATTAAGGGTTGGATCAAAGCAACAGCAACAACATTTCTATACTCATCTAAAATCCATACTTCCAAGGCATGTACAAGCCAACCAGCCACTTCCGCTTCTACCTTTCTAAATCAATTACGTACTTCATTAATTTAAATAAAACATCAATTATAATGGGCTCAAGCGTCGTTGATTTTTTGATTGTATATAACGCAAGAATTATGCCTCATATTTTCGGCCCACATTTTTTTATAGGCATCAAGTCGAGACACAACCATTCATATATTAATTAATTATAATAAACTTAACACAAAAATTATATTAATATCTTAAAGTTTATACAAATTTATTTAAGAATATATAGCAAATTTAGTAAGGTAATTATCAAGTAAGGAGGTAGTTGGTTTGTTCGTTTTGATTTTATGGTATAGACATTTATTTCGATAAGAGGCGGATGACTATACATGGGTATACTAATTAAACGTAACACCTTTGTTCATTCACCATCTGTGGCAATTAATGCAAAGAGGCAAAAACCCGACGCGTGGCACTGTGTCTCTGTCTGCTGCTCTGCTCATTAATTTTTGCCAGCAAGTCATTACCAATATCAGTCGCATTCCAGTTCCATTCCTATTTGCTACCTAACCCAATCCTTTAGAGCCAACAAATTTATTTCATTTTTTTATTTTCATAAATTATGTAATTACCTAAATTTTCATTTTTTAGTTAGTACTTAATTTATTGGAAATTACTCGTTTTTACGATCATAGCATAGCTAGTACTTCGTTGAAAGTCATTGTTATAATTTTGACAGACAAATTACACCAAATGATAAAAATAAACAAGGTAACATTAACATACGTTCATAGTAATGAAAAATATAGTACCTTTTTCTGTAAAGTTAATTATTTAAATAAAATAATATTATATTTATAAGATTTATATATAAATTAATATATAAAATTAATATGTTTTAGAGATATATATTATATTAATAATTTATATTAATTTTTTATATATTTTAATATTATATGAATTTTATATGTAAATTTTAATCGTAATGTTATTACTTTATATAGTAAGGATCAACAATTTACCCAACTCCCGATGCTGCTGCTGCTGCTGCTAGTGGACAGCGACACATTGAAGGGATGAGATTAATTTCAAATATGTCAGATGAGCTGCTTTAATGGCAGACATTTAATATATGATTTAATGGGTGGAGAAGACACTGGACAGTAAACAAAGAGTCAGAGTCAGTGCGGACTTTTTAATGCATCAATAATATATGATTTAGAAAGAAAAAAAAAAATTCCATTCAATTTATTCTTCACGTCTCCGCCGCACGTCACATTCTCATGTACTGCTGCTTACAACGGTTTGCCGTACATATCTTAAACATATTACATATTAATTAAGCAAGCTAGAATTTAGCATTTTGGATGACGATAGGTCGAAAGCCATGTCGAAGAGCTGCTTCCCAAACTTTGTCAATGTTGGACATGGTGTAACCAGACTCGTGCTCCTGCCATCCTTCCAAGGCATGCACTATCCCACCAATACGCCATGCGCTCATCACTCTTCTTGGCAACCAATTCTGTCAACCATATAATCAATTCATTCAATTCCTCAACATCTGTACAGTAATTAATTAATGAAAATCCCCGGTATTACCTCACAGGAGTCCACATTCTCAAGAGCTGGTGGAGTTGCCATTGCTGGTGTCAAGTGATAGGAGCAGTCTCTTCGTAGTTTCTTGGGTGGGAATTGTGAGAAGGGAATGAACAATGTTCCTTTTGGGGCCTTCATTTGTTCTTCTTTAGTCAATCCGTCACCCACTAACCATATCTACAAAATTTGTTAAACACCAATTAATTATATATGTATTAACTAGTTTGTACTAATTGATTTTAGTATAGTAGAGTTATATTAGATTTAGATGCATACCTTCTGATGAGAGTGAGAATAACTTGTTGATAAGACCGAATTGTTTTCATGTACACCAGAATTATCGGTATTGCGAAAAGATTTATTAAGCTTCTGATGCTCATCCTGGCGTAGTGTGACTACCTACGCACATCGTCCACCATGAAATTGATGAGGTTAAACAAAGTGTAAGATTAATTTAATTTTGTGAAGAAGAAGAATTGAATTAATTAATTAATTATATACCTGGATGCCCTTTTGGCACAGAGCAAAGGCAACAGCATAAGCAACCTTAGTGAGATTGCCTCCAAGGACCACTTGAGTTGTTTGTTTAGGTATGCTATTTAACACGGTTGCCACAGCTAAGCTACTCCCGTCCACCACCTTTATTTTGAGTTGAGGGTGCCTGTGAACATAGAGGCCACCACAACTATTCAGCTCCTCCCCTTGATTCAACAGCCCTAGACTTATCACCTTCGCTCCTTTTTCCTCTGCTTCTAGTATGGCTTCTTCAATCAAGCTATTGATAGCTTCTTTTTGCCATTGCAACAAGTACTGCATGCAGCCAAACCCAACCCAACGAAATTAATTTACCCGTTAATTACTATAACAAATTAACAATAATAATAAACAAATTCCCTCACTTGAATGTTGTATTTGGGTATGGCCCAAGTTTGTAATTTGAAGTGATTAAAACGATTCCGTTCAACTACGAAAGTACGACCGTAGATCCAAGTTATCGTCATAGACCACAGAGTGATAGGCCACATCAACCACATGTACCATTTGGAAGATGTATGGGGTTTAGCCGCCAAGGAAGCAAATCCAAGCCGTAGATGGTAGATTGATTCTGGTGTGGTTAAGTGGGTTAAGTGCACTACATCCGGCAAATCTTCCTGTCTTTTCAGTGAATTTTCGTATAATGTATCTGAAGATTTGTCCATGGTACCATATAACCAATCGTACAGAGGCATGAATAGTGAGTAATTGGTTCTGAACTGTGTGTGATGCAACGAGTGGAACCTGAAAATGTCACGTATGTCCAAAAAAATGTCAAATAGATTGTAGATACATATCCCACATCATATCATGTATAATTTATTTCCATTCAAGACTTTTTGTATGAATGAGACGAGAGTCTTATTATTCTATGGGATAAGACCCAGTCACAGCATCTTATAATAAAGACATCAAGTTGGGTCGATGACAAACACAACTTTTGGCCTTGGACCACTCTTGACTGATGAGGGTCCACAAATAGCTTGCCAGGTGTTCAACCAGCGAATTAAAGAATTCCATGAAGGCCTGTTTAGATATGTAGTTGTAGCTAGCTAGCTAGCTGGCGACTTTATTGAAAATGAATATGAATCGTAATAGTTAACCATTCTTATGAGAAAGGAAATGGCAACATGTGCATATGTATGTAGCTGCAGCAAGCAACAACGTCTTAAATGGATGATTAGAAATCGAAAGAAAACAAGAAGATGTAGTCAGGGGAGAGAGTAGCGAGACATACGAAGGAGTATACATGAGGTACTTGAGAGGTGGGAAAATAGTGAAAAGCCAGTGAGGAATGAGCTCAAAATTACAGTGGCCCATGTTGTTCATAAAGTCGATGTAAGTGACGTAGCCAGCAAACACCGCTATGGAACTCATTCCACTCAACGTGGTTGTGACCTGAGGAATAGCAAACAGGGCGAAGTATGCGATGTGCTCTGCAAATGGATGGATAACCGCTGCCAACCAAACCAATTATTAATTAAATGAAGTAATTTTTTGGGTTAGAAAGAAAGACGTGTGATGTGTACGTACAAGTAATAGGCTCGGTGACAATAGAGGAATGATGATGAGAATGGTAGCGAGAGTAAAGGTAATGGTGGTGTAATGCTCTGTGAAGCCAGTAGTAAAGCAACTCCACAACACCAGCATGCAACAGAATTGTGAGTATCATCCCATCTAATCTCCAAAGGGGCAAGTGAGTACCCCCTGGAACTATCTTAGTGAGAACGTAATATAGGATCCCGTTGAAAATTATTTGGTCATCCCTGCAGCAGCCACCCAAATTAATTAATTAATTAACGCTATTTAATTTGCTAGAAAAAATATAATTAATTACTTAATTAATTATACCCACCAGTTCCTTTCTCTGTCAACTTGCTCAAATTCGATAGGCTTGTCAACAATCCTGCTTCTGCCTTTGGCTGTTACGTATCGAGAAAGACTAATCCATATCTGATTGTGAAGCATTCTCCATAGCAGAAATGGAAATATAAGAAAGGTTGACAAGTCCCTCTCCTTTTCATCCTTTACTATGAATGAGTATGTTGCCGCAATAACCCATGGAGCCAGAACCACATACTGTTCGTTTATGCAACCAAAGCATATATATTAAATCAATATACTTAAACAAAACCAGTAGATAAATGCCAGATCATTGTATGCAGTTGCAAGAAAGAAAAGCAAATTGTGGCATGCATGCATGTAACTGCCACTTTACATTATTATTAATTATATAGATACATGCTACATATATTCATATGGATGATTTATATATATCTATATATCTGTACGAGTAGCAAGATAGAGAGGGAGAGGGAGGGAGAGACCTTAAAGCTGCCAAGAGGCTTCCATGGCCACTCAGTGAGAAATCCTGGTTTTGAAGCCATAGTGACAGAAGTAGAGCTCGTACGATCCTGATTAATTTGTTTGGTTTGTCTTTTGGGCAACTAGGGTCTTATATAATGCTCGAAGGAATCAGGATTCCCAATTCCAAGCTGTGCTGGGCCTAATTTTGCCTGTCTGTTCCAACCATTTAATAACACGTGTTGATACGGTTTTCCAGTAGTAGATGGGAGTTGTCGGCGTAGCAATTAATAAGGTTTTTTTACGAATGCTCTTTCCCCACGTTACTATGTATATTGAATTTTTTCTTAATTCATCCATTAATTGTTCTCTACTGCTCCTGCTAGCTACTGCTTTTTATAAATTTTAATTTTACGATGCCTATCTTTTGCGGAAGTTATATATAAAATTGATATAATATAGCTCAATCAATAATTTTATTTATTAATATATATATGAATAATATTATTTTTATAATCAATTAATTGTATAATATAAATTAAAAAATATTGTTAAATAAATAAAAAATAAAAATTAATAAAAGAGATTTTATAGATAAAAAATAAAAATAATTAAAAAATTACATTACATAGTATTATGATTATTTATCAAGTAATATTTTGTTAATTTAAATTATATAAAAGGTTGGTCGTATAGATATAGATTTTAGATTTAACTTTATTCAATACTTATTATTCTCAACTGTTTATGCTAGCTGCTGTCTTCAATGAATTTAATTACTGTTATCATCATCTCTTTCCACGTCTAACTGCAACAGAAATACGATCTCGATCAGGTCACGCAAGGCAAAACCTTTATTTGCATTTTTTTTAATCATTGTTATGTTTAAAATATTTGCTTTTTTCTTATTGTTATGTTTCAAATAGTCTTGAACTTGTATGCGATTCTTAAAAAAAGCCGCAACTTAAATGAATTTTCAAGTTTTCAAATACATTCTGTAATGGATAAACAACCGGCCATGTTTATTATGTGGAGCCCGAATCCTTATTTATTGCAAAATAAATTTCTCAATAAATATCTCCTATGTTTGTAAAGTTAAAAAATTAAATATGGTAGTTCAACTTCGTTATTTTTAATAATAAAAAAAGTCATATTTTAAATAGTTAATTTTATGGTAAAAATGTCTTGAGTTATTCTATTAACCTCCGAGAGCATCATAACACGCCTCTTGGATGTGGATATTGATAGTTGTTAAATTAGAAGTTTTTCATTTCATTTGAGTACTTAATTTATATAGAGGGAATTGAAATAAATAATCATAAGAAATAAGAATCAGAATTCATAGAGTAATTTTTATTTAATTACATTAAAATTTTATACTTTGTTTTTTGTTGGTAATTGTTGATGCACGGTTTCCGGACGGCCGGGGGAGCGGGTCGGAGCTCGGGTCGTGCGACGGGTCCGGTCCTGCGAGCACAGAAAAACGGTCAGGGGTTCCGGCGGTAGTGCCGGCGGTGACCCTCCGACGCTCAAGTCAGTATCCGGCACTCCGGAATTTTCTGAGAGAAATTCCTAGAGAGAGAAGCTCTCAAAAATAGAGGAATTGTAGAGAGATAATAAGTTCAGAAAAATGTGCATTTGTCAACTTACCTTGAGCAACGTTCCGGAGGGTTTATATAGGAGTCGGAATGGGCCATTGTGGAACCCAGATAATAGGCCCAGACGATGGGCTACAGTAATGGGCTTACTGTAATGGGCCCATGTAATGGGATACGGTAATGGGCTTACCGTATGGGCCCGGATAGTAGGATACAGTAATGGGCTTATTGTAATAGGCCCAGCTAATGGGATACAGTAATGGGCTTACTGTAATGGGCCCAGATAATGGGATACAGTAATGGGCTTACTGTAATGGGCCCAGATAGTGGGATACGGTAATGGGCTTACCGTATCATAAATAATTGAGCTGGGCTGGGTCATTGTGGGACCCAGATAATGGGCCCAGATACTGGACCCAGATAATGGACCACAGTAATAGGCTTACTGTGTTAGAGACAATTAGGCCCAATATTATTATGGCCATAACAATAGTCCCCCCAGACCCAAGTCGAATAACGGGTCGACGTAGGGGCTATTAAATTATTCATGGGCCCAAATAATGGGCTACAGTAATGGGCTTACTGTAATGGGCCCATGTAATGGGATACGGTAATGGGCTTACCGTATGGGCCCGGATAGTAGGATACAGTAATGGGCTTACTGTAATAGGCCCAGCTAATGGGATACAGTAATGGGCTTACTGTAATGGGCCCAGATAATGGGATACAGTAATGGGCTTACCGTATCATAAATAATTGAGCTGGGCTGGGTCATTGTGGGATCCAGATAATGGGATACGGTAATGGACTTACCGTATCATAAATAATTGAGCTGGGCTGGGTCATTGTGGGACCCAGATAATGGGCCCAGATAATGGACCACAGTAATGGGCTTACTGTGTTAGAGACAATTAGGCCCAATATTATTATGGCCATAACAGTAGTCCCCCCAGTCCCAAGTCGACTAACGGGTTGACGTAGGGACTATTTTGCTATTCTGGGCTGTAGATTAAATGTATTAGGAGACCCGCCTAAAGATGTAATTTTTTTTTTTTTAATCAATGCAAAAATTCTGTGTGAATTATGTCCTATGTGTGTGTATGTGATTGTGTGAGAATACGAAAATGTTTGTATGTGTTTTCCCTTGCGGGTTTGTGTGTGAAAGAAGAAGAAGAAACATGAGTGTGTGTTCGGGGGTGAAGGGAGAAGAAATTCAAGGGTGTGTTCGGGTGTGATGGAGGGTGTGTGCATGGCTCGCATGGGCGTGCTGGGCGTGCTGCCTGGGCACGCTGCCTGGGGGCGCTGGGCGCACTGCCTGGGCGTGCAGCCTGGCTGTTGCCTGGGCGCTGCCTGGGCGCGCCGCGTGGGCGCTGCCTGGGCGTGCAGCCTGGGTGCTGCCTGGGGGCTGCCTGGGCGTGCTGCCTGGGCACGCTGGGCGCGCTGCCTGGGCGTGCAGCCTGGGTGCTGCCTGGGCGCTGCCTGGGCGCGCTGCCTGGGTGCTGCCTGGGTGCTGCCTGGGCGCGCTGCGTGGGTGCTGCCTGGGCGTGCAGCCTGGGTGCTGCTTGGGCGCGCTGCGTGGGCGCTGCGTGGGCGCGAGCCGCGGGCGAGCGGCGAGGGGGAGAGGCGCTGGGCGCGCACAGGGGCGAGGGGCGAGGCCTGGTCGCGCGAGCAGCGCGCAGGGGCGAGGGGCGAGGCGCTGGGCGCGCGCATGGGCGAGGCGCTTGCGCGCTGGGCGCTTGGGCGCTGGGCGATCGCGTGCGTACTGGGCGAGTCGCATGCGCGCTGGGCGATGGGCGATCGCGTGCGCGCTGGGCGCTGAGCTTGCCGCCTGTGTCATGCAGGTTTACGTGAGTTTGTAAGGATTTCCTGCAGGAAATTTGAATAAGTACGGGGGCATATTAGCAAATTCTGAAATTTCCATTATATAACTTCAGGGGTGTTGCTGAAAAATTTCAAAACTTTTACTTAAAATCGTGGGGGGGTTTCTGAAAAATTTCAAACCTTAATTTTTTTTTTCGCGGGGGTGTTTTCGCGAAACTTCAAACCTTTTTTATTTTTTCTCCGCAGGGGTGTTTCTGCGAATTTTCAAACCATAATATTTTTTCCTCCGCGGGGGTGTTTCTGCGAAAATTCAAACCTTATTTTTTTTCTCCGCAGGGGTGTTTCTGCGAATTTTCAAACCATAATATTTTTTTCTTCCGCGGGGGTGTTTCTGCGAAAATTCAAACCTTATTTTTTTTCTCCGCAGGGGTGTTTCCGCGAAATTTCAAACTTAAATAATTTTTCCTCCGCGGGGGTGTTTCCGCGAATTTTCAAACTTAAATAATTTTTCCGCCGCGGGGGTGATTCCGCGGATTTTCAAGTTTTAATAATTTTTCCTCCGCGGGTGTGCTTCCGCGGATTTTCAAGCTTGAATAATCTTTCCTTCGCGGGTGTGCTTCCGCGGATTTTCAAACTTGAATAATCTTTCCTCCGCGGGCGTGCTTCCGCGGATTTTCAAGTTTTAATATTTTTTCCTCCGCGGGTGTGCTTCCGCGGATTTTCAAGCTTGAATAATCTTTCCTCCGCGGGTGTGCTTCCGCGGATTTTCAAACTTGAATAATCTTTCCTCCGCGGGCGTGCTTCCGCGGATTTTCAAGTTTTAATATTTTTTCCTCCGCGGTTGTGCTTCCGCGGATTTTCAAGCTTGAATAATCTTTCCTCCGCGGGTGTGCTTCCGCGGATTTTCAAGCTTGAATAATTTTTCTTCCGCGGGCGTGCTTCCGCGGACGTGCTTCCGCGGGTGTACTTCCGCGGACGTGCTTCCGCGGGTATGCTTCCGCGGATTTTCAAACTTGAATAATATTTCCTCCGCGGGCATGCTAGGCGCTGGGCGCGCAGGAGAAAAGCATGCTAGGCGTTGGGCGCGCAATAGGAAAGTATGCTAGGCGCTGGGCGCGCAAGAGGAAGCATGCAAGGCGATGGGCGTGCAAGAGGAAGGCATGCCAGCGCTGGGCACGCAGGAGGAAGGCATGCAAGGCGCTGGGCGCGCTGGGAGAAGGCATGCAAGTGCGCTAGGCGCGCAACAGCGGTTTATGACGCATATGAGCGTGTTAGTGAGCTTTAAAACATGGCACATATCCAAGAGGATTGTGATTCCTAAAAATAAGGAAGTAGTGGGGTGAAAGTTGTTTCCTAAGGTGTAGGAAATGTAACTTCCCCACTAACTTAGTGGTTGAGAGGGCTCAACCATGTCTTTGAGAATAGGAATGGCAATGGGAGGTTAACTCCCATATTCCATGCCATGATCCCACTCATGGGTAGTTATGCTCATGAGGGAAGATGGAAGTTACTCGAGGTGGTTACTTCCATGCCATGATCTCCACTTATGGGGGAGTGGAGGATTATGTGGCAGTGTAGGAGCGTGCCACCTAGCATAGTAGTTGGGGATGTCAACTACACGGAACCTAGTAACCTGGGTTGTTGGTTGGCTATATGTACATGTACCACGATGGTGGGCTGGAAATCAGTGGACACTCCAGGGGGAAGTCTCCAGGTAGAACTCTACAGGGGTAGAGAGTGACACAAGGGGAAAACACTTAGCGAACGGAGTAGCTAGTGTGAGTGTCATTGTGAGTGTTTCCAGCACACAATCTTGGGGCGGATTTGCAATTTGATCATAAATGTGCTTTAAGGAGGTGCGGTCACAAGAATTCTGAATAATCTGAGCACTTTATTGATAATCTCTTTATTGGTCTTCCTATGGGAGTTGTTACACATGCATAAGCTCCTGGGCGGAGTTACTGCATATATAGAGAGATTACGGGAAGTACTTCTTCAAGTGCTCAATATTCCATGGATGACGGAGCAACCTTCCATCCATGGTGATCAGTCTGTAGGTGCCTGGTCGGATGACTGCCTTGACTTGATACGGACCCTCCCAGTTGGGCCCTAGTTCTCCATCAGTGGGATCTCGGGTATTTTGCAGTATTTGCCTCAAGACCAAGACTCCCACTTGGAAAGACCGGCGCTTAACCTTGGAGTTGAAATATCGAGCAACCCTCTCTTGGTAAGCAGCAACCTTAACACTAGCGAGATCCCTTTCCTCCTCAAGGAGATCTAGGTTGAGTTGAAGGCCTCTATGATTAAGTTCCTCGTCATATCCCTCAGTACGAGGTGACGAAAGGCCAATCTCAACTGGTATGACTGCTTCTGATCCAAACGCCAAAGAGTATGGGGTTGCTCCTGTTGCTGTATGGACAGTAGTTCGGTATGCCCAAAGCACTTGTGGAAGCTCTTCTGGCCATGCACCCTTCCTTGCGTCTAATTTGGTCTTGAGGAGGTGTTTAATGGCTTTGTTAACAGCCTCCACCTGACCGTTTGCTTGAGGATGAGCTGGGGAGGAGAAGCACAAAGAGATGTTCAGCTCCTTGCAGAAGTTCCTGAAGTTGGAGTTATCGAATTGTTTGCCATTGTCCGTAATGATGGTATGAGGGATACCAAACCTATAGACAATTGACTTCCGTACGAAGTCCGTGGTCTTCCTTTCAGTAATCGATGCGAGGGGCTCAGCTTCTACCCACTTAGTGAAGTAATCAATTGCCACAACTGCATACTTGACTTGACCTTTACCCATTGGAAGAGGTCCAATAAGGTCTAGTCCCCACTGGGCGAACGGCCATGGGGCTGTCATTGGAGTCAAGTTCTCAGGAGCTTTCCTTGGTATGTTAGCAAATTTCTGGCATTTGTGGCACTTAGTGGAGAATGTCTTAGCATCCTTCTTCATGGTTGGCCAATAGTATCCTTGCCTGATACACTTGTGAGCTAGAGATCGACCACCAGAATGATTACCACATATACCCTCGTGGATTTCTCTCAGGACATAATCAGCTTCTTCTGGGCGAAGACATTTCAAAAGAGGAAGGCTGAACCCTCTTTTGTAAAGAACACCATTGACCATGGTGTACCTTGACGCTCTCCCTCTGACCTTAATTGATTCATTGCGGTTAGCTGGAAGTTCTCCTGTTTCTAAGAACTTTATGATAGGGTCCATCCAGCATGGGTTACCGTCAATGGTCATTGTCTTCTCTGGCGGAAGCTCATGTTGTGATATGCTTGGAGATTCCAGGACGACCATATGACAGGCGGTCGGTAGGAGGGGGTCTATTCCTGAAGCAATTCTGGCTAAACTGTCAGCCTTTGAATTCTCCACCCTCGTAACTCTTACAATCTCAAACCCTTTAAAACCGCGCAGGAGGGAGTTCACTCTACCTAAGTAAGCTATCATGGTAGAGCCCTTTGCCTGATAGTCTCCACGGATTTGGTTAACCACAAGTTGGGAATCGCTGTGGATGGCGATCTCTCCTACCCCCAAGGCAATTGCCAGCCTAAGTCCTCCAAGGAGAGCTTCATACTCTGCGACATTATTCGTGGCTTTAAAATTGAAACGTAGTGCCACAGCTACCTCTACTCCATCCGGGGTTTCCGGGGTTGACAGGATCAAGCCAGCTCCACTGCCGACCTTATTGGATGACCCATCTACGAATAAGATCCATGCCTTCTGTGGGTCAATTCCCACGGGCATTGGTCGATCATGTGACTCTGTACCGGTTTCTTCATCCTCCTTGTCTATACTGCTTGAAAACTCAGCAATGAAATCAGCGATTGCCTGCCCTTTGATTGATGGTCGTGCAACATAATGTATGTCAAATTCTCCCAACTCAATGGACCACTTGACAAGTCTTCCAGAAAGCTCTGGACGATAGAGTATCTGTCTTAAAGGGTGGTCAGTTGGGACCATGACAGTATGTGCTTGAAAATACGGGCGAAGCTTTCGTGCTGCAACAACTAGGGCGAGAGCCAGCTTCTCCATAGGAGGGTATCTACCTTCAACTTCAGTCAAGGCCTTACTCACATAATAGACTGGCCTCTGAATTCCATGATCCTCACGGACAAGAGCTGCACTTACTGCGCATGCTGAGACGGCTAGATACAGAAAAAGTGGTTCCCCCAAAACTGGCTTGGAGAGGAGAGGAGGAGAACCTAAGTACTTTTTCAGCTGTAGGAATGCATTCTCACACTCACTTGTCCATTCAAACTGATTGCACTTCCTCAACGCTTTGAAGAAAGGGTGACATTTGTCAGTCGCCCTAGATATAAAGCGATTCAAGGCGGCCAGTCGTCCAGTGAGGACTTGTATATCCTTTGGAGTTTTGGGAGACTCCAACCGCATAAGTGCTTGGATTTTTTCAGGATTGGCCTCTATCCCCCTTTGGGTGACAATGAATCCCAAGAACTTCCCAGAGGATACTCCAAAAGCACATTTGGTGGGGTTCAGCTTCATATCATGCTTCCGGAGGATGTCAAAAGTTGTTCGGAGGTCGTCTACGTGGGATCTAGCGTCCATGCTCTTGGTGAGCATATCATCCACATAAACTTCCATTGTCTTTCCTAGGAGAGGAGCAAACATGGAGTTCACCAACCGTTGATAAGTTGCTCCAGCATTTTTTAATCCGAACGGCATCATCCGGTAGCAGTATAACCCTCTGTCAGTGATGAAGGCTGTTTTTTTCTTCATCCTTCGAATACATGGGAATCTGGTTATAACCAGAATAAGCATCCATGAAGCTTAACAGCTGGTGGCCAGCAGTGGCATCAACTAATTGATCTATCCTGGGCAGCGGAAAGCTGTCTTTTGGACAGTGCTTGTTCAAGTCCTTGAAGTCGATGCAGACACGCCATTTTCCATTGGCTTTTTTCACCAACACAACATTAGAGAGCCATTCGGGGTAGTTTACCTCCCGAATGATTCCACTTGTCAAGAGTTTGCTCACTTCCAAGGCAATCGCCTCTGAACGCTCTGGGGCTTAGTGCCTCCTCTTTTGTCGGACGGGTTGAGCTCCAGGATTGACATTAAGACGGTGGACAGCTATATTTGGGTCTATACCAGGCATGTCTTCGTGAGACCATGCAAAAATGTCGCTGTACTCCCGCAGGAAGCCAATCAACCTATCCTTGATTGGTGGAGGAAGGTTTTCACCTACCGTTACCGTCTTCTCCGGATCATGCAAGCAAATAGGGACGTCATCCATCCCTTCTATTGGAGCTACATCTTCCCTTTTCTCTTGATCTCGTGGATCCAAACTTTCCATCCCCTCGGAAGGCTCTCCACGAGTCATCCAGAGCTTATGCGCCTTCTCTTTGAAAGCCATGTTGTAGCTTATGGCCTCGATTTCTTTGTCAACCTCTAGGAAGGCTGAGTGTTGGGATTCGTGATTCATGATGTGTTTGAATATGTTTTGGTAGGAGCAACAACTAAAGAGGCTTGAATTGTCGTTCCCACAGACGGCGCCAACTGTTGATGCACGGTTTCCGGACGGCCGGGGGAGCGGGTCGGAGCTCGGGTCGTGTGTCGGGTCCGGTCCTGCGAGCACAGAAAAACGGTCAGGGGTGCCGGCGCTAGTGCCGGCGGTGACCCTCCGACGCTCAAGTCAGTATCCGGCACTCCGGAATTCTCTGGGAGAAATTCCTAGAGAGAGAAGCTCTCAAAAGTAGAGGAATTCTAGAGAGAGAAATAGTTCAGAGAAAATGTGCATTTTTCAACATGTAAAAGTTACCTTGAGCAACGTTCCGGAGGGTATATATAGGAGTCGGGATGGGCTATTGTGGAACCCAGATAATAGGCCCAGAAGATGGGCTACAGTAATGGGCTTACTGTAATGGGCCCAGATAATGGGATACAGTAATGGGCTTACTGTAATGGGCCCATGTAATGAGATACGGTAATGGGCTTACCGTATTATAAATAATTGAGCTGGGCTGGGTCATTGTGGGACCCAGATAATGGGCCCAGATAATGGACCACAGTAATGGGCTTACTGTGTTAGAGACAATTAGGCCCAATATTATTATGGCCATAACAGTAGTCCCCCCAGGCCCAAGTGACCAATGGGTCGACGTAGGGACTATTAAATTATTCATGGGCCCAAATAATGGGCTACAGTAATGGGCTTACTGTAATGGGCCCATGTAATGGGATACGGTAATGGGCTTACCGTATGGGCCCGGATAGTAGGATACAGTAATGGGCTTACTGTAATAGGCCCAGCTAATGGGATACAGTAATGGGCTTACTGTAATGGGCCCAGATAATGGGATACAGTAATGGGCTTACTGTAATGGGCCCATGTAATGGGATACGGTAATGGGCTTACCGTATTATAAATAATTGAGCTGGGCTGGGTCATTGTGGGACCCAGATAATGGGCCCAGATAATGGGCCCAAATAATGGACCACAGTAATGGGCTTACTGTGTTAGAGACAATTAGGCCTAATATTATTATGGCCATAACACTATTCTTATTATTGAAAGTAAAAATTCATATGTAATGCTCTCAACTAAATTAGACAAATTGTTGAAATTTTATATTAAAATTTGAAGTCAAATAAATTTTTTTTGATTTTATATATATATTTTTTTCACCAAGTTAATATATATAATTTTTTTATGAATGTTTACTTTTTTAATCATAAATGCTTGGCTATGCGTGTGTATCTGACCTTTTATATCCGATTAAAGTCATTTTTAGAAAGTTATCATGTTCCTTGTCTTTATCGCTCAATTACATAAAAATATAAAGAAATGATAAATGCTTTTCGCAAGGTAAATGCATGTATCTTTAAATTATCAATAGAGACGAAATAGAAACGTTAAAGAAGGATCAACTTGTGATCCAAAAATAATTTTTTAAAATTAAAATATAACATAAACTTTTTGGTTGTATTTTTAAGATTGAAAAACACATTTGATATAATACTAATAATTAATATTTAAAAAAACTAAAAAATTACTATATTTTTTTAATTTATAGTTTTTAGTTATCTACTTTGTAGGGGTTATATTTTAATTTTTTTTTTCCAAAAGAAAAAAAATTCAAAGGCATTCAAACCCAATGCTTTCATAAGATTGATGTATCTTTTGTCTTTGAATTAATATAAAAACATAATAAGATTTTCGTCAATTTAAATTACCATTTATAGTTTGTCGAAACCTAGATCATGTTTATGGAAAGGAATTCATTGTTTCGACTTTTTTTTTTCATTTATATTTCTTTAATTGTTCCCTTCCCTTATATGAGTTGAGGGATTTATTAGAAAAATTCTGCTAAATAAAAATTGATTCATTTGGGTTGGTTGTAGAAACATAATTGTGATCGTGAGATTGTGTTTAATAAAGTAAGATATTTTAATATTCATATACAATAATACTAGGCATACAAGCAAATTGTATAACCTAACCTTCCATTGGATGTGTGGGTCTCATTTTATTTATTAAAAATTAATTAATTAATTTTTAATTTTTACTCACTCAGTGAATTTGTGTTATGTCAGGTTGTATGAACGAGGTTATAAAAATGGATTTTAAATCTAGCATTGCTCATTTATATAAGATCCTACATATAAGTAAAACCAAAGTCACTTTTATGGCACAGACCTCACACGCCATAAGAAAAAACAAGAATTGATGTCCATACAACAGCACATTTATATTTATAACCAGAAAGAACTTGACAAAAATGCAATCAAATATTGAATATAACGTATAATAATTATATAATGGACAATATATATATGTGTGTGTCCAAAGAATTTCGAAAAGTTGCAATAGATGGTTATCTTATGCATTCTCATAGGCATTATTCCAATTCGATCATGTCGAAGGTGCGCCCATGTTCTCCTTTATCGATCATTATTAATTATTCCACAATTTGTGCATATTAATTATATAAATGATTGGCTGAGCTTTAATGACCATTGATCTCCAATAATTCATGAACAGCAAGCGTCAATTTCCTTGCCCTGTAAATGGAGAACTTAAACCCATTCCATCCCTCTCTTGTTGTTCTTCTTCGTTTTGGTAATCACCACAAAAAAAAAAAAAGGTTAAACAAAATTAGGGGAAAACAAGAGACGGTATGCCGTGCTTCAACGAATCGTAAGAACGACAAAGCATTTATGTAACATTCCGGCTCGCATATGGTACTTTGCACTTGTGTGTGGCACTTTGCGGTCCTCATAAACCCTCAAGCGGTGACCCCCACACAGTCTCAACTATCACATCATATTCCTAACTACTAACTTCCGAGACTACTCTGCAAAATGTTAGGGACGAGGGGTGAGCCGTCAACTCAGTAAATAAAATCATACACAACCATTAGTATCTTAAAACAATTAATAGTCCCACATCGCTTGGGAATATGATGTGATATGTGCTTAAATATCTTGTGAGCTCCTTAAGCTGTTGGAGACCTTTTAGGTTGCAAAGCCTGAAAGCAAAACCGTGGCGGACTATGTATCCAAAGTGGACAATATCCAACAGTGGGGCCTGGGTCGGACTATGTGTTCAAAGTGGACGATCAAATTTATGAGTTAGGATCCTCTGGTCTTAGTTTTAACTATATCTAATTAGTTTTTGAAAAAATATGATTGGTGATTAGAGAAATGAATTAATAAAGAAAGAAAATGAAAAAAAAATCTAAATATATCATACGTAGAAATAGTATAAGTATCATCTCAACAGCTGAGGGTATCTAAATTTATTTACAAAATAGGAACTATAGTCTATAGATACTTTTGTCCCAGAACAAAGTCCCTCAACCAGATTCTACACCTGTTCAGGTTCATCTCATCATCTATGCGGTCTTTTGCTTTTAAACCTCCCTTTTCACTGTCCTCATTGTCATTGGCATCTTTCTTTTCATTACCAACGCCCTTTTCTTTGTCCTCATCGTCTTCGTTATCCTCATGGTTCTTGTCGCTGTCAACTTTGTTAAAGATGTATAGGGCCTCATTGATAGTATCAGTGGAGGAGGACAGGAAACAAACAGCTGAGCAAATTACAATTATTCCAAAAGTGAGGTACTTGTTTGCGTCTAGGCATTAAACGTTGTTGGAAAATGAAGGCACAAGGGCTTCGAAGGCAAGGATTAACGTACCAATGGCCGTGGGCAAAAGGTTTGCGAGGTTGGCTGCTGTGCTTAGAGACTTGGCGCCAGATTTTTCTTGTTGTCAATTAGAGACTTGCGAGGTTAACTGGAAAGCCTCTAGTTGATTGGGAAAATGGTATGCTGGGTGGTGCATGTTTTATAGGCAATTAGGAAAGCCAGTTAGGTTGGATCATGTGTATGTATGGGTATATGTACACGTAAAAAATGTGCGGGAAGGCCATTTGAAGAGAGGAAGCGTCAGGGAATCCTATAATGGTGTAATCTATTTGCCAAAAGACGCATACAATACAACGACACGTGGTTTACATATTCCACATGTTCTAACTAATCTACATATATGTATTTCAGAGAATCAAGAAAAGCAATTGTTTTCTACAAGTATTCCTCGAGAGTTAATGCAAAATTAGATATGAAATGATGATCATATCTGACGAAATATCCTCATAAATGAAGTTGTTAGAAGACGCTAAATCCAAAGTATATATCAACCCGATATCTTTTTATAATCTGTGTATATTGTCATGTATCATCCCCTTAGATCGATTAATGTGATAAGATAGAGTTTATTATCAATGTAATAACTTATTTGAAAGGAGTATATTATTCATAACAGGTTAAACTTCAATAAATTGTGAAAAATTAGGATTTTGATAAATTTTAAAACCATCCTTTTGACAAGATTATTTTTATTATAATTATTTAAATGAGAAAGGATATATTATAACACCCTTTAAAGTCGACGAGGTACAACTCATGATCAAATTTATTTAACAAATATAATGAACAAACTCTTGCAAATAGTTAAGCATTACAATCATGACAATATATACATAGCAATCGCCAATCCATTTACGGTATTTTTAAATAGTGCGGGATAGGGAAATGCATTTTTTGCAAGTGCCGGGTGCGCTACTACTTTCTGCAAAACCAATCCCTCTACGCTTTGTTGGAAACATCATGAACAGGAACGTGACCAGAGCTCCAACTCCTAATGGCAAATTCATCATCAACTGATTTCCGTTAGCCCCAGAATGAGGGAAGAAACACCTTTGCACGTCAGAGCTACTAGTTGCAAAAACCAGGAAAACCAGTAGCGAAGAGAAGGCATGCACAAAGTCCCTAGGGCAGATTCTATAATTCTTCTCGTCTATACACTCATATGGTTTTACATCACTCTTTTTGCCCTTATCTTTGTTCTCAGTATTGGCGTACTCTCCCTTTCCATTAGCGACGCCCTTTTCTTTGACCATATTGGCATCTCCCTTTTCTAATTTGTCTTCTTCGTCCTTTTCATTATTGTCATAGTTCTCGTCGTAATTGTCATCCTTGTTAAAGATGTATAGGCCTTTGATTGTAGCAATACCATAGTAGATTTTTCCATTGCTGCCTGTGAAGCTATCAGTGAAGGAGGACAGGAAACAAGCAACTGAGCAAATTACAATGATACCAAATGTGAGGTATTTGTTTGAAGCTAGGCAATTGCCGTTGTTGGTAAATGGAGGTTCAAGGGCTACAAAGGCAAGGACTGTCCCTGTGGGCAGAAGGCTGGCGACGTTGGCTGCTGTGTTTAGAGACTTGGCGCCAGATCTTCCTAGGCTTTTTGGCAAAGTCGCCATGGAGCAAGGGTTAAAGTTGGGCTGTGGGAAGAAATATATATGACAGTAAAGCTAGAAACTCTCATTGGTCGGTGAATAATATGCTGGATAATTCGCCTTTTATAGGCAATTAAGAAAGTGAGTTTGGTTGGATTGTGTATATGTAACAGTATATGTATACAGTAGCGTACAAAATCTGAGGTGAGACCGTTTGAAAAAGGAAGCGTCAGGGAATCCTATAATGGCCTAATCGGTTAGCTATAAGCAATATATACATAAGCGAAGCACATGTCACTGAATATTAAGCATATTAAAAATTTTGATTGAATTCATTTGTTGCATTGCATATATTTGACATTGTTAGCTCTAAAAAGTTTGATATCAGGTAATTAAGGAACTTATGGCAAGGACAAACTTTTAAATGACCTCAAGATAGACAGCAGATGAGCAGATATGTACCGCTCCTTATCAAAGACTTAGCACTCAGCCTGTTGTTGAATTTCCTTTTCTTTTTGTCATAGACTTCATCAAAATACATTTAGCCACTTCCAGAATACAAATTTACAATTATAGGTTTGTAAAAAACATATGAAATAGAAGATAGTACTTTACAACGTACATCTTGGTAATTGATTATTGATAAAATAATGAGATGGTCAACTACTGCTTCAACTTGCACGGACCAAAAGATTTGAACGAACATTTTCCAAAAGCAGGTGGTATCATGGCCAACTAGATAATAATTCTGATCAGCTGACACATCAGAATGTTTATTTGCATAGTTGACTTTATTCCTGATCTGTGTTTCACCTGAAGAATGGATCGAGAGAAGCTTGCTTACTAAGTTATCAAGTGGAAGAATTTTAAACTGCTAGAAGGAATAATAACCAATCAACCAGAATCAGTTGATGTTTCGCCACTTACTCCACTTGGCTTAAACTATACAAGGCATTTCAGCCGTTCAATTTTCCAATCAACTTCTACATTTTCCTTATTTTTCATTTTGATGCATTTAAGATTGTAATGCCCTTTTTTTTTTAAACTATATAACATATTCAGTAATGAACAAATTTTATTTTCTTAAATTATTTCGTGGAAAGATGTATTAGAACATATATATGGTATGAAAACAAAACTTGTCACTCAATAGTCAACACTATTACTTGTGTCCTATATTCCCTTGTAAAGATCTTGAGAAATTTTGATATAACAATTTTGAAAGCAGTCTTCTTTCCTTTAATCTTACATATTATGTAAACTCTGCAAGTTTTGGTTGCCAATAAAATGCAGAGTACAAGAAAACACAGAAACAACAAGTCCTACCTGATTACATGGTTGGCATATGGTCGTGAAGGATGCAAATTAACTATGGTAGTAAGCAACCAAACACAGCATACAGTAAGCCTAGGATTCGTGGTGATATAGATTAAGTGGCCTTTTACCTGTAGGACTTTTGCAGGTTTAGATTGTTGCAGTTACTGGATTCATCACAGCCTGTATTTCTTCAAGTGTTCGACCCTTAGTTTCTGGCACTATCTTTGCCACAAATAGAAAAGTAAAGCCATTTATGCAAGAGAATATGAAGAAAGTTCCTGAAGAGATATATGGTGAAAGTTTGTGTTAAACAAGAATGAAAATTATTCATGAAAATGCAGAGGAAGGAGTTCATATTAAGAGTATGTGCATGTGCGTGTCTTAATTAATTTGGAGGGAGAGTCATCACCTGCTGAGCTCCATGCCATGAATAGATTAAAAATGTATGTAACAATCCAAGAACTCAACCAATTAACCAAAGACACGAGGCTTCCAGCTGAACCCTTCATGTTAATGGGAAAAATCTGAAATAACAATCACCATTGAGGCTCAGCTCTAAACACTCTTGGTATGTTTGATTGATTGATTTTTTTTTTTTCTTATACTTATTTTCAAAATTTTAGTTGAAATAATTAGGGGTTGAAGCTGGATAAAGTTAGCTAACCTCTGACATCAAGAGCCATGGTATCCCTGCAAGTGCTAATCCAAATGATCCATTATATACCTATTTTGAGAATCAAATACTTGTAGATATTAAGCATTTATTTATAAGCCTGTAAAATCTCAGCCGAAATTTAAAAAATATAAAAGACAATGAATCCTTCTGTCCAGTATGTGAATTGGGCGCAAAAGTAAACAAATAAATCAGAGTAGTTTCCAGGCTAGTGTCTATACTAATTGGCAAATGTGACTGAAGAAACTAATGTGAAATAGGTTGCAATTCAGGATATGTTTGATTAAACACATTACTCGCATTTTAATCAGTGGTTTTACATAAGAATCAGGACAAGAAAACTTTTTTTCAACATCTGGAGAATAATGAAAATTTCTGTCAACTTGTCATACCAGTATTCCTACAAACACCAAAGCAGGAGTGACTTCTTTCCACTGCTGGTGGTCCTGGTAATATTAAAACTCGAAACATTGATCACACAGGAAGTGCTAGGAAATAGAAATGAGAAACAAAATAGTAAGAGAGAAAAACAAGTTTTTAAACACAATTTTAGAACGGACCTGCAACAAGAATGAGAAGCCTGTAAGTAAGCAGCCTATGCATGTTCCCACTGCAGAAATCTACAGAACGGTTACTAAAAAAAATCAGCAAAGGCTGTGTTTAACAACATTGTGAGGTGGAAGGAACTTCCTAGCCTGTTTACCATTAAAAGCGGCTTTCTTCCACATTTATCAGTTAAGAATATCCCAAATACGCCCATTGGAATCTGTAAGGGAAGTTTTCGGAATGTCTCAGCTATCACATAAAAACAAAACAACATTGACACTACATAAATGAGTGAATAACCTGAATAACCGCCATTAATGTACTCCCAATCTTAGCTGAAAAACCTGCCATAATAACGGAAATTTTTAACTGTTATTGTTCAACTTTTCTTATAACATTTTTCATATTTTCTTTAGTAATATAGGAAAAACCATTTTATACCAGCAGATTCAAATATTGAACTCGCGTAAAATACAATTCCATTAGCGCCTCCAAATTGTTGCAGTAACATCAGTCCAACTCCAACCTGCAATTGCAGATCATCCAAAAGAGGATCAGATAAGTCGTGACATAGCCACAGAAACAAATAGGATTTATTCAGAAGGCTAACAATGAGTGAATGTGCATATATTTGCTGAAACAAGTCCAGGATTCTGCCTTCTGGGAGCTTTTGAAGATTTTCAGTGTAATCCTGTAGAAGGTACAAGAGTCATTTCTACTATGCCCAAAAAGAAAAAAAAAAAAGAAAATGAGAGTTAAAAAACTTCAATGTCATCCATGATTTCCTATTTAGTCTAAGTTGAATGCTACTCTGATCTCAGTTGCTTCCTCAGATATATCAGCATTCTTTCCTCTAAGGCGCTGTATCATAGCTTCACATTCATTTTCTCTACCAATCTTTGCCTGCAGGTAATTCACATTTATTAATTCACCAATCTCAAAAAATTCATGGTGCTTCCAAATGTTTCTCAATTTGTTATAAACATGCATGTTTTTGCTCATAAACATCATGTGAGAAGTATACAAATGACAAACTATAATCTTTACTTTCAAGACGACACAAGTACCACATAAATAATGCTCTCAAGCAGAAATTTAACTCTCTTGACTCACCAGCCATCTTGGAGACTCTGGAATAATGAATATGCCTAAAAGCTGTAGTATAGATGGAATAATTTCTGCAAATAAAATTACAAAAGGGACATGTTGTATAAAACTGCTCTCTGGTCAAAATCATACATCAACATGAATTTACTTAGGTTACCTATAAGGGCCAAGGTGCGCCAGTTGACAACTGATCCAATAAAGTATGTTACTGCTAAGCCCACAGCTAGCAATAACTGTATGCACAAATCATGCAGGCATAAGTAATAGGTTCCTTCATTGGTAACAGACTTAACTGATCTCCTGTTACCTGATTAGCAGTTCCAAATCCTCCACAAAGGGTTTTCGGTGTTATTTCTGCTATATATACAGGTACCTGTTCGGAAACAAGAGAACATATATATATGTATATATTAATTTGATGAATGAATGAGAAATTAAAGTCACTGCAGCCTCTCTCCCAAATTACCACGTAAGAAATGAGCCCAACTCCACACCCTACGAACAGTCTTCCAAGGTCCAGCAACCATTCACACTGTCAACAAACATGCTTTGAGAAGTTAATATTCACAACGTACTACAGAGTCTATATTGCATACTGTATTTGAGCATTAGTAACAAGTCTTCTTCATATATGGTTTTTGCATCGTAGACACTCGATCGCTCTGATAGTTGTAGGTATCAAGTGAATAATGATAATTGAAATATTATCAATTGAGAAAGGAAAAAGTTCAAAAAACCTTTGTGAACACTATTGCCAGCCACCCCAGGATGCAGAGTACTTGCGAAATCCCCATTGCCTATGAAACAGTGTAAGAAAATAAGTAAAATTGTTTATTAATTGATGGAAAATACTTCACAGCTAAAATTTCAAATAGACCCCGGAATACGTGAAATGAGTATAACAACTTACACTTCTTCTACCAAAGTGATCTGCTACCTTCCCACTTGTCACTGCACCTAACATTGCTCCAATTGTCAAAATTGAGCCAAAAAGTGAATACTGCATATGTAGAGAACATCAATTTTGACTTCAAATAATTACTTGAACAAACAATTTTGACTTCAAATAATTACTTGAACAAAAAGGTAAGGTACGAAAACAGAGTTACAATAAAAAATATCAGAAGGTCAAGGTGGATTCTGGTTCTTCAGAGCCATGCAGACCCAGCATACAAATAAGTGACATCGCAACACCAACAAGCAAGCTCGTTAGTAATAACTCATGTAGCTCGAATTTATGATGTTCAGCTTAGCATGTGTGGCAAATTAACTTCCTCAAATTACAAAACGATATCAAAGTCACTAGAAGCATGAGAATTCTAAAGAAAAACAAAAATTCTTCATATCAGTGTCACCACTTTATCTTTTCTTGAAACAATTCTCAATAAAAGTAGATACAGCGTGCACAAGCACAATCAACATACCTCTTCTAAAGAAAGGCCTAGATCGTCCATGATTCCATTCTCTGCAGGTGATGAATATCCTATCTGTTGCGTCATAATATAATATAAAATTTAGTTATATACTACCAGAGACACATGGATTATATGGCACATAACACATCATAGCACAAGTTTTTATAACTGGTCATAGTAGCTCAAGAATCAAATACAACACTAATTTTCCAAATTCCATCAGATACTACATGACATCGATCATTGAACTACAACTACTACTTACAGAAGCACCAAAAACGTAGGAACCACACACGGCGATGAATGTACTGAAAACAAGTGTAGCTGTGGCAGAGCTGCTAGTTTTAGCCTTACTGCCATGATGATCGCCTAATAGATGAAGATTAATTTGCTCCCCTTCTATGCTTTCTCTGACCATATCTAGTTTCTGTTTTCGGAAACTAAGAGCAGGTCAATGAAGAAAGTAAATACAAGAAGGGAAACTGAGATGGATAAGACGTTTAATGATTGATAGTTGGCGTTGGTGATGACATGCGCATGCGTTGTAGCTTCGTTGTACATGTTCTCGTACAGATACTGACAGCAACGTGAGAAACATGTAGTACGTTGTAGATCCTGTCCATTACTATTGGCGGGCCTTGTAGCTTCAATTGTTAATAGTGGTGGGCTCTTTGACTCACAAAAAGGGGCTTTAAAAATTGGTCAAATCGTTCGTGTCTCCGAAGGGGGAAAGTGATGAATTGACGCAAATATCCTTTTTGATATTTCACAGCTTGCTACAAATAGTGACTTAGTAAAATTTTGGCAAATTTTCATTATATAAACTAGGGGTGGCAATTTTTGACATCACACGCGAACACGACTTGACAAGATACGGGTTTAAGCGGGTTTGAGTTTTGGCGTATTCGTGTTCGTGTCGTGTTCGTGTCGAAGATGTCAACCCGTTTAATAATCGTGTCGTGTTCGGGTTGAGAGTCTTCAACACACGAATATGATTATGACACGACACGATTATGATACGAACATGATTATGACACGAGTAACACGAATAACACGAATACATATTATACACGATTGACACGATAACACGATTAACACGAATATTGACACGAACACGATTATGACACGAGTAATACGAATAACACGAATACATATTATACACGATTGACACGATAACACGATTAACACGAATATTGATATGATTACATATTAAATTTAAAAATACTAAACTTTCTAGATATTTTAGTCCCTGCATGTATCCATTTTTTAAAATAAAAATAGAATTTTAAAAACCTAATAAATTTTAAAACTTAGGATATTTTTGTTATTTAACAAAAGTTGAAAACCTTAACGTGTCATAATCGTGTTAACGGGTCATAATCGTGTCAATCGTGTCGTGTCAATAATGTAAACGTGTCTTAATCGTGTTAGACGGGTCGTGTTCGTGTCTAATACGATTACGACCCGTTTATTATTCGTGTTAGCGTGTTATGTCGTGTTACCCATTTAATAATCGTGTCATGTTCGTGTTGTGTCATAGTAACACGAATAATAAACGGGTCGTGTTCGTGTTGGGTCAATCTTTATTGTGTCACAGCTTGACACGACACGAACACGACCCGCGAACACAAATTGCCACCCCTAGTATAAACCCTTTGATTATCCACTAACTATATCTAACCCTTTTTTTATTTTAACTATTTTTAACCCCTCTTTTGAAAAGAAAATACAAAGATACCCTTAATAGTTTTGAAAATAACGAAATTAGATTACATGTATAGTTTTTTGCACGACATAGTAGTGTAATTGCATAGGAGAGTCGTGCAAAAAATAAAAAAATAGATCTTGAATATTTTGCATAATTATATCATGCAACTTACACAATCATCTCATAAAATAATTATCAACAATATTATAAAAATAGTTATTATATTACACGACTAAGTCGGGCAACTTTACGATCCCATTATGTAAAAAAAAAAAAGACTTTAGAAATATTATGCAAGTTCGTGATAGGATTGTGCAAAATTACAAGTCTCGAGAATTTTGTACGACTTCATCGTGTAATTTGCACGACTATGTCGTACACTACATAAAAATAATATTATATACTTTAACAATAAAAAAGAGTATCCACGTTTTTTTACAAGAAAAAAGGATCATAAATAGTTAAAATAAAAAATGGTTAAATTTAGTTAAGGGACCCAAAAAGGGGTTAAATAAAAAAATATTACTAAAATTTTGGATATAAAATGCATAGAGCATGTTTTACATGCCACCCATATTTTATGCAAATTCATATTTAATTATAAAACATCAGTACACTTTTCACAACCATTGAAATTGAATCTAACATACATAATTATGTTTTAAAATGATAAATATCATATTCAATTTTAACCTTTAAAATTGTATTGATTCAATGAGTCATAACTTATTGATTGATATAAAACATATAGGGTATGTTTGATGCGCTGTATAACATTGTAGAGGATAGCATAAATTTATTTAAATTGGATTGGATTGAATAGTATAGAATAAGATTAAATAAAACATAATACCATACTATGTTTGGTAGAACATTGTATTTGATAAAACGTAAAAAAAATTATAATGTGAAAAGTTTAATTTAAATATAAAATAAATTTAAATAATAATTAAAATTGTTTTTAAAATAAAAATTTAATTATTAATTTTTTTATTTATTTAAATAATTTTTTTATTTAAATATTTAATAAATTATTTATTAATTATATAAATATATAAATATATAAATATTTAATTTATATAATTTATATAATTGTTTTGTATTTATTAGTGAAAATTGAGACAAAAATAAGCTTATACGGTGTTATACCATGGGTAAGCTTGGTATAAAAACGCTCAACTTTTATATAAATAGTATCGCTATAGTGCTCGCTACAGTGTTACTACAGTACCCGCGTTATACTATACAGTCCCGCTTAAAATCTGATCAAATACAGTACAATTTCTGCTATACTATACAGCGCTATACAGCGCATCAAACATGCCCATAGTGTCATGAAACCCTAAATTATGTATTCTAGTATGGTCTAGATTTTCATGATGGACCGCAAAGGAATTCAACTATTTGCGTTGAAATTTTTTTATTACTTTATTCAAAAAGATCATGTTTGACCTGTGATTTAGTAGTGTAAATTGTATGAATTGTTATTAAAATATTTATGGGGTATAACGATAAGATCATTGTTAAATTTAATTAGTCATATATATTAAAATCTTTACAAAAAAAGAACTGTTTGTGTCTAATTATTTGAAGAAAGTTAAGAGTGTCTTTTTTTTATATATTTAAAGTTTTTGTTTTAAAAAATTTGAAAAAATTTGTGATTGGTTTTAATTTTTTTTAATTTTGAAAATAATATATGATTGATATTAATTTAATATATTAAAAAGTGTGCGTTTTCATAAAACAGTTCTTGAAAAATATAAACAAACATAACCTAAATTATTCAAGTAATCTTCTCTATAATATGTCCATGGCCATCTTGACTTAGGCTGCTTCGCGCATGAGGGTTTCCATCTTAGAACTGCCTGTACAAATAACATGGCCTAACATTTTAAAGACAAGGCTTGCATATAAATAAATAAGGTTGAGTTTAAATGTTCTAATCCTTCTATATATTTCTGATAATAACATCAGTTAGTAACGGCTAATGGGTTCTTGCAAATTATGGAGCATCAATCTTGGATTCATAGATGTCTGCTGCCTCTCATGAGAGGAACATAAGATCATCCTGTATATACATTAATTGTTGTAATATAATTGTACAACCAAAGCTATTATAATATGAAAAAATATATATATATACTTACAATTCATTTACAATCAACTCTCCATGTAACCTGAGTTGAAAAAATCCTTTCTCTCTATAGTGTAAGATTTACAATCTATATACAACCCAACTCTACAACTTGATGTGACAGTAAAACAAAAATTGACTGAAGAAGAAAAAAACAAAAAAGAATGAGAAATTTTATCATGTAGGCTATCATATCAAGTTGTAAAATTTGAGTTGTATATAGGTTGTAAATATTACATTATTGATATACATACATATACATATAGATACATACACACACGCGTATACACACACATTGAAATCTGGATTAAGTGACCAAAATTGCCACATAAAAAATTGCATGGTGAAAAATTGGGGTCGCCAACCAGTTAAAAATTATGCGCTGAGACTTGGGACTGTTTTTCTGCAGGCTGACTTTGTTTTACCTGAAGAAAGGACAAACAGAAGCTATAATATCAACTTGAAAAATTTTTAAAATAACAAAAGAAAAGGGAACCACTTCATTACAATTAGTTGATACAAATATAAAAAATGACATAAAGCATATAAAAAATTTTGAATCCTAACACATGGGAAAAGTTTTGGATGCAACATGGGTTATTTTATTATTAGGGTTAATATAATCTTTTAGTATTTATTTAATTAGGGTTTTATTTAAATTAGAAAATTATCAGTTTAGGAATTTTGACTCAAATTAGGGATCTTGACTTTTCCTAATTTGATTCAAACCTAAATTGTTAGTTTAGGGATTTTGACTTAAATAGGATTTTGACTTTCCTATTCTCTAATATGTCTTGATTAGTATAAATATAGGGTTTCATTATTTTGTTAGACAATTATTATTCAGACATTATTATTTAAAATATCAAAGAAGTATTCAGATTGATTGTGTGTGAGATTGATTGTGTGTGGATGTGAGTTATCGTTGAGTGTTTTGAGTTTAGTTTGTTCTTGTACGGATTCCCCGTCAATTTGGTATCAGAGCCTAACACCGTTCCATAAAATTCTATAAACCCAAACACATTCACTGTTCACTACTGTTCATCGCTGGAGTTACTGTTCATCACCGGCGACCGACGCATCATCCATCACCGAATTCATCAAATTATAGATCGGGCTGTCCCCATCATTCTTCCCTTCATCACCGTCACCAGAATCCCATCGGAAACCCTTCAAAAAGCCGAATAACAATTCGCCGCCGTTAACCGGCGAGTGGTGTCTCACCTCCACCACCAGGTGATAGATCGGCTCCTCCCCGTCAACTTTCCCTTCTTTGCCGATTGCTAATTCCTGCCAGAAAGTGTTCAAAACTCAAAAAATCAGATTTTAGGCTTGCTTGGATAATATCAATCAGCCCCTGAACCTTTGAAGAGTTACTGGAGTCCTCTAATGTCTCAGAATTTGCAGTTCAACCCGTTTTTGTGCAGTCTTCCATACCTCTGACTTTTGCAGTTTAATCTTAATGGCTTATTGGGGTTCTCAAAGCAACTATGAACGTAAGAAACATAAGATTGTTTTCAATAAACGTTTAGATTTCTATGGGATTCGTTGCCGTCCTTATGTGAAAATTATTCTTTCTGACTTCCGTGGCCATGTTAAAGGAAGTCTTCACTAGTTTGATAGCTTGGAGCGATATTTTTATGATGTAGATCTTCCAGAAGATATGATGGTTGATTGTGGTGCAACCCAACTGAGCGATTTTGCTTTTGAATGGTGGATAGTTATGCGTAAACATCCAGGAAGAATGGGAGAACTTCCAACATGGGATGAGATGAAACATTTAGTAATTGATACTTTTATACCTTCACATCTTAGGCCTAGATATATGCCTAAGCGTCAAACAGTGGTAAGTTATCGATCTCAAAATCATGAATATTGTGATTGGAAAATTGATTTCGATCGATTAGACAAATTAATTGGCCAATACCGTGAGCTTTGTAAGAGATTACCTATTATCACTCACTCACCTTTTCAAATCACTCACTCACCTTTTCAAAGTGGTCCTTCTTCTATCTTTACCCCACATCGTAGTGAGAAAGTCCAACCTATCAAGTGTGAACTTATGGAAGATAAAGTTCCATGTGCAAGAGAAGATGTTGAGAATGATGTTGAGAAAATAGCTATGAATAATGAAGTTCCAAGTGAAGATGATCATGAGGTTGAGATTCAAACTAATGATGTAGAAGACAAGATTGAAGAGAGTCTTATTGAGGAAGAGATTATAGGTGAAATTAAGCCTATGCATGTTGAAGATTGTAAGGTTAGACAGCATCCTATTGAAGTTGTGCCAGTGGTTGATGAGAAGCCAATTGAAAACATCCATCTGTCAAAAAAAGAAGTCTCCACAACAAAGATTGAAGTTGAAGTCGCTAAACTGAAGATTGAAGTTGAATTATCTCATAAAGAAAAAATTTTTGAGTCTCTGAAACTACTTAAAGAAGTTATTTCCAAGTCTAATACTGAAATTGATTTCTTGGGAGTCTCTACTGTGTTGGATAAATGCTCAAATCAAGGCATGCTTGTCTCTATTCTGACGTCTCCTATAATGTTGATTACTTCTTCACCAACATTGACATCCTTCAATGCAATATTGCTTTATGTTCAACCGTTAGTGTCTATGTTTTTGGACTATCGTGAAGTGCAAACTTGGATCGACGACATTCCTATGTTTATGTAAGACAAGACTTGGTGTTTTATCGTGTTTTGGTAACATCCGCCTTAAGCAACTCGCCAAGAGTCGAGTTTTCTAAGCGGGGGAGAATTGATGTAGCATGGGTTATTTTATTATTAGGGTTAATATAGTCTTTTAGTATTTATTTAATTAGGGTTTTATTTAAATTGGAAAATTATCAGTTTAGGGATTTTGACTCAAATTAGGGATCTTGACTTTTCCTAATTTGATTCAAACCTAAATTGTTAGTTTAGGGATTTTGACTTAAATAGGATTTTGACTTTCCTATTTTCCAATATGTCTTGATTAGTATAAATATAGGGTTTCATTATTTTGTTAGACAATTATTATTCAAACATTATTATTTAAAATATCAAAGAAGTATTCAGATTGATTGTGTGTGAGTGTTGGTTGATTGTGTGTGGGTGTGAGTTATCGTTGACTGTTTTGAGTTTAGTTTGTTCTTGTATGGGTTCCCCGTCAGTTTTGAAAAGTCTCAGAATGTGCTGGATGGCAAGGAGAAAGTTAACTTTATGATAGGAAAAATTTTCTCGTTTACGACTGAAATCAGATTTTTTTTTAATTTTAATTAAAAATATGTTTTTTAATCTTCATGAAGAAAAATTCTGGTTCACATGTAATATAGTAGAGACCAATTAGAGTCATTGTTGGGGATGCGATGCACACTCAGAACAGATTTTGGGAGAAAATTAACTTGTATTTAAAGAGAAAATTGTATTACAAGATTTACATAAAAACTCCCCTAAAACCATTTCCTGGAGCTCTCCTGACTCTTTAACACTATCAGAATTCTCTGATTCTGAATTCTAACTCTCTCTGGAGTTCTCTGAACTGATACCAACTTACGCAGAATTCGTCCTATATTTATAGGAAAATTCTGCATACATTTTCAACCAAGTTAGGTGAGTAGGTCACCTAACCTTGACTTACCTCCAATTGAGGTGCCTAACTTTGACATGGGATGGATTCTGGAAGCTCTATGCATCATGCATGAGCTCATCAATTCTTTTTTTTTTTTGGGATAAAATTAACTTGTATTCACAGAGAAAATTGTATTACAAGATTTATACAAAAACTCCCCTAAAACTATCCTGGAGCTCTCCTGGCTCTCTTACTCCTAAACTCTTTAGTTTAGTTCATCTCTGGGATGATTACAACTCTGCAGAACGTCCTCAATTTATAGGAGGAGTCTGCATGAATTTTTTTTAAAGTTAGGTAAGAATTTGGTTACCTAACATTGACTTACCATATGGGAGGTGTCTACCTCCATTGACTCAACTCATTCACATGGGAGGGATCTAGAAGCTCCATGCATGTCATGCATGAGCTCATCAGGATTCTAGAACTCATTGGATACGCGAGGTGATGGACAAGCAACTGTTGAAACTAGCGAAAATCCATACTAAAGAGAATCCAGCCGACATGTTAATAAAGGTAGTCACAAGAGACAAGTTAGAACTATGCAGAGACATAGTTGGACTAGAAGCTGTCTGATTATCTTTGTAGTTATCCCCTTTCACATAGGATGGAGCGGGAGAATTGATGAGCTCATGCATGATGCATAGAGCTTCCAGAATCTATTCCATGTCAAAGTTAGACACCTCCATTGGAGGTAAGTTAAGGTTAGGTGACCTACTCACCTAACTTGGTTGAAAATGTATGCAGAATTTCCCTATAAATATGGGACGAATTCTACGTAAATTGGTATCAGTCCAAAGAACTCCAGAGAGAGTTAGAATTTAGAACCAGAGAGTTATGATAGTGTTAGAGAGCCAAGAGAGCTCCAGGAAATAGTTTTAGGGGAGTTTTTGTGTAAATCTTGTAATACAATTTTCTCTGTGAATACAAGTTAATTTTCTCCTAAAATCTGTTCTGAGTGTGCATTGCATCCCCAACAGTCATGCACATGTGATTTTGCCTTCAGAGATGTGTACAGAAGTACAAGGTGAATTTCTACCTTGAAAAAATATTCCAGGTTTACCTTCTAGCTGTTAGTGGGTTCATTTTTGCCTGTATTTGTTCTAGTGTTCGGCCCTTTGTCTCCGGTACCATCTTTGCCACGAATGAGACAGTCAAGGCACTAATGCTAGAGAATATGAAAAATGTTCCTGAAAAGATCATAGGCTACTTGTATTAAAATACTGAGCTAAAGACTATGATGATTATTCTTGAAATTTGGTAAGGCAGGAACTAGAGATTCATGTGCATCTATGAGAAAGAAGGCGAGGCAGAGACGTCACCTGACGAGCTCCATTCCATTAAGAAGTTAAAAATGTATGATATAATCCAGGAACTAAACCAGTTGACAAATGACACAAAGCTTCCAGCTGATCCCTTCATGTTAATGGGAAAAATCTGAAATACACAATTCAAGGTTTATGTATCAGAATCAAAGATTTTTCTTCTGTCTGATTAATATGTTTTTTTTTTTAAAAAAAAAATCTGAAATCAAGGAAAAAAGAGTCAGCTGACCTCTGACATTATGAGCCATGGTATCCCTGCAAGTCCTAGTCCAAATGATCCATTATATACCTAAACGCAGAGTCAAATATTTCTTAATATCACTAATTTTATCCATATGTAAACCACTAAAACCTGATCTGAAATTTAAAATTTTGAAGGCAATCAAAATCCTTCTCTTGAATATCAGAAATTGGAAACAGTAGAAATATGGTAAGGAAAGCAGTTTTCATGCTGGTGAGTAGTGGTGTCTCCATTCACAAATTTGTGTGCAAGTTTGGAGATTATTCTTTGTTTACATGTTCTTACCAGTATACCCACGAACACCAAAGCTGGCGTGACTTCTTTCCAAAGTTGATGGTCCTGATCATGTATGAATATTGATCTTAAAGGAAATGCCACAAAATAAAAATTGATAAACAACATCATAAGATAGAAGATAGAAGCTAGACGTTGTTGAGAAAAGTTCACGGAAGGAACCTGCAATGAGAATGACAACCCTGCAACTAAGCAGCCAGTGAATGTTCCCATAGCAGAAATCTGTAAAACAGCAGTAAAAGTCAGCAGGGCTTTTGTATTAAGCAACATCATGAGAAGAAAAGAGTCTTTCTAGCCATCTTTACCATTAGAAGCGGTCTTCTTCCGGATTTATCCATTAAGAGTATACCAAGAATGGTCATTGGAATCTGTAGTGGAATTTCTTCAATGTCTCAGATGAAACATAAAAAATAAACCAATATCGAAGTTACAACTTACACATGCATTACCTGAACGATAACCATTGCTGTAGTTCCAATCTTAGCTGAAAAACCTGCCATAAACTGGGAATTTTTTAACTTTTTGTTTTGTCTTTGTTTACTAGTTTTCACAATTTGTAACATTATACAATTAAAGAAAAAAAAATCTCTACCAGATGATTCAAAGATAGAACTTGCGTAAAATGCAATGCCATTAGAACCTCCAAATTGTTGCAGTAACATCAGCCCCACTCCAACCTGTAATTCAAATTGCTCAAGAGAATCAGGTGCGTCATTACATGGCCACAGGACATGAATAGGATTTGTTGGGAGAGGTCACCAGGAGTGAACGAGCATATATTCGCTGGAACATGTCCAGCATTCTGCCTTCTGGGAGTTGTTGAAGCTTCTCTGTGTAGTCCTGCAAATGTCCAGAGCCAATTATAGTCCACAAAAAAAGGGCAAAAAACAGGAATATTTCAAAGTCATGTTTTCTATTTAATATTGTTCTCAAAGTTTCTTATATGTAGTAATTTTGAAAGTTACTCTGATCTCAGTTTCTTCCCAAGATACATTAGCACTCTCTCCTCTAAGGCGCTGTAGAGCAGCTTTGCAATCTTTCTCTAGACCAATCTTTGCCTGCATATGTTCATCATTTCAGCAAACAAAGGAAAGCTTTATCTTTCTATGTCACATATTGTAAGATTTTTTTTTTTTTTCAGAGGTTCCTTGATTTGTTATTAACAAGGTATAGCACCTAAATGTGTAATGTTTCTAGAAGAACTTTGAATCTTTGACTCACCATCCATCTTGGGGACTCTGGAATGACGAATAAACCTAAAAGCTGTGCTAGACATGGAATAATTCCTGCAATATAATCATAGAGTTTTGCATGTAGCATAGTGCTGCCATCTGGTTGAAATCATACATCACAAGATTGACTCAAATCTACCAATAAAGGCCAAGGTACGCCAGCTGACAGCAGCTCCAACAAAATATGTCATTGCTGATCCAAAAGTTATCATGAACTGCAAAATAAAATAAATATTATACAGGTAAGCAAAGGCTTATTCTTAGTATAGAGTAAAATGATCTGTCTTTACCTGATGAACAGTTGCAAATCCTCCTCTAAGGTTTTTGGGCGTTATTTCTGCTATATATACAGGTACCTACTTGAAAATGGGAGCATAAGTATCTTAATTGACACATGAATAAGAATTCAAAGGTAAATCGCAACTTCTCAATATGATTACCACATAAGAAAGAAGCCCAACGCCACATCCTATAAGTAGTCTTCCAAGGTCCAGCAACCATGCACTCTTTAAACAAGCATGCCATAAGTAGTCAATAATAATATTCACAAATTACAGATAACGTTACATATTTCACATGTTGGAAGACACAAATAAGAAGTCATTCTTTGTAAACCTGCATCTTAGACACTCACATAGTCCTTGTAACTGTAGGCTTTCAAGTGAAAATTGGTTTAAAATCATCAATAAAGTTTGGAAAATAGAAGAAACCTTTGAGAATACAATCGCAAGCCACCCTGTGAGGGAGAGTACATCTGAAATCCCCATTGCCTGTCAAGCGAGTGTAACACATTTTCAAAAAATTTGACTAGTTGATGAAAAATGTTCAACAGGAAATTTGAGACAGTACAGAATATGTGTGAGATGAATGGATGAGGATCCTCTCTCTTGATCTCAGCTTTACTTTAGCTTTTATAAATCTTGTGTCACGTAAATTTTATTAACTTTGAATGGTTAAGATCTTTTATATTATCTCTCCTTTCTCATTTATTATATATTATCTGCCAACCATGTATTTATATTTTGTTAATGTGAAGGTCAGATCAGGAGAGAATCCTAATCCAAAATGAGTATGAAAACTTACTCCTCTACGACCAATGATATCTGCTATCCTTCCACTTACTACTGCACCTAACATTGCTCCAATTGTCATAATTGAGCCAAACAATGAGTACTGCATGTTGAGAAGATAAATTTTATTGAAAAATTAAATGAAGAAAAGTATAATTAAAGGACCAAAGTAATGTGAAATCATAGCTCAAAATACGATTAAACAATAATATTAACACTTATCTTGGATCAAAATTTCATAGAACATTTCAAATTTATAAAATATTAATAGAGCTAGCAACATACCTCTGCAACAGAGAGGCCTAAGTCATCCATGATCCCACTCTTTGCAGGTGATATATATCCAATCTGTACAGTGCCATGAACAGAAAGCATATTTAATTGATCCATATTTTTTCTTGAATTACTGGGTTAGATTAAGTGACAGGATCACTGCTATAAACTGAACTTTTGTTTTCGCAGGATCAAACTACATTATCTGTCAGTTAAAAGGATGAGTGCCAACAATTTCTTAGAACAAAGACTGGACTAACAGCACTTGCATGAATTAAGGGCTAAGCTCGATTCTTAACAAAATTTACAGTGAACAATAATTGTTTGCTTAAGAGCACTTACTGAAGCCCCAAAAACGAAGGAGCCACAAACGGCAATAAATGTGCTGAACACTAGAATAGCAGTGGCAGAGCTGCCACTTTGAGCCTCACCCAACAGAGAACTACTGAAGTTACCATCTTCTATGCGTTCTCTCTCCATAACTTATTTTCCCCGGAAACAAAAAAGTTGGTGAAGAAATGAACTGAACACACAAGGATAAACGAGTAAAAAGTAGATGAGAGCTCCGACTCCATGGTAGTTATACCATATATTCCTACCGTCAATGACAAATTCACGTGGAGAAACCACTAGTCAAACATTAATTTCATGCAGTAAGCCAACTACAGGTATGGGCTTTTTCTTTTTTTCTTTTTTTTTTTGGAAAAAAAATTCATCTTAATTTGTATTATAATTTCGAAATTAGCTACTTATTATTAAAATAAAAAGGTAATTAATAAACCATAAACATATATATCAGATTTAATTCAAAGAGGTAGAATAATAATAGAATTTGAACCCATCCGCTTCAGAAATTTCTTCAGAATTTGAAACCACTAGTCAAACATTATATTGTAATTTTAATTCTTTAATGTTTTAGTGACAGTTGAGTACAATTATACTTTCTTTTTTGGTTCCTATACTTTTATATCCTTTCTCCCCCATGATGGGCTGTCCTTCATGCCATATATGGTTAGACAAATTTTCTGAATTTGGGAAGCATTAAGGAATTTGAGAAACAATCTTTTGAGGTACGAAGAATTTTGTTTAAGAATGAGAGAAATTCCAAAAAGAAAAAAAATTAGATTACAGAAAAGAGTTTTAACTTTATTTGTTTAAGAAAAACACGAAATATAATGGAAGCAATTAAATAAACTTAATATTTAATAAATATATATATTTAAATAAATTTGATGAAAATTCAAAATCAAAGGGGGTAACTGCCCCTACTGATCCTTGAATAGCTCCTCACTACTACGTATCAATACAACCATAGTTTTAAAATATTGTTATGGTAATTTTTAATGAAGCTAAATTAGGAATGGCAAAACTAGTCACCGGCCTTAGCTTTGAAAAATTTCTCAGACTTTTTTTTCAAGGCTAGGTCCGAGGGCCTGAAATTCCCTGAGGAAATTCTTCGGGTTTACAATTATTATTATTATTATTATTGCTTAACTTTCAATTGTACTACTAGTATTAAAATTATCAACACTTAGACGCAACTTGGTGGTGCATATGCAGTGTAAGGGATGTCTACATAGCGCAAATTCAAGCCCCAGCTATGCCAAGTTATTTAAGTAGAGAATAGTTTTCAATAATAACCAACAAATAGTTATTATTTCAAGTGGAGCACTTTTGGATTAGGACTACCTCTCACTTTTTGTAAAGTCATCGTAGATCATCCTTTTGTTAGTTTTGTTGTTCGAATCCATACCATTCAAGAAGACAATTACAAACTTACCACCACACCAATTCCTTACTTAACTTTAAGATATTCAAAGTTTATGATTTATTATAACACTGGTTCCTTAAAATTAAACTTAAAAAAATCCAAAAAAATTAATCTTCTTCTTCACCGCTTTCCTCATCTCTCCTCTCTTACTTTTTTTTTTTTAATCAATTCTCTCTTGTCTCTTCTCTCCTCCATGCTCCTGGTCCCCAAAACATGCGGCTACCAACCAACCTTCAAAGTATTTTTCTTAGTGACAGAGCAATTGTTTGGTGCAATAACTGTGCCAAAATTTCACGATCTCCCACTTAAATCACGAGATATACCTTTGTAAGGAATCAAACCTAAAATCTTAACATGGCCTTAACACCCCTTTTTTTGGTTATGCTCTTACCACTGGGTTAACCCATTGTGCGTGATTGTAAGTAAATTGTTTGATGATGTCCCTCAACTTTGTTGATCGATCGTCTTTTTCTTTTTTATAATGTTTTTTATTGTTGAATTTGAAGATCCTATAACTTGGGTTAAAAAGAAGACTTTGGCTTTTAAAAATTTTTTTTCCTTATTTGGTTGCTAGGGAATTAAGGAACATGGAGATAACATCTCAAATAAAAAAAAAAACACAAAAAATATGATCATGCTAAGGTGCAAGGAGATTCAAGGAGTAAGGAGAAAAGATATAAAATTACTAAAAAATGAAAAAAATAAAATACTTTGGATTTAACTAGATTTAAATCGATCCAAGATGATAATTCTCGATTGTTAATCTTTTAGATTTATGTTAAATATATTTTTTGTTTATTTAAATTTAAATAATTTATTTGACCTTGGTGTTGGAGTGAAGTTAAGTGTTTTGAACTCTTGGTCCCAAGTTCGAATCATAGCACTTACAAATTTTTTTTTAACTTTATATATTGCGAAATTGGGTGGTGTAATCCATGATTAATGGCAAAACTAGGCGGTCTAGTCCATGATGACTTTACAAAAAGTGAAGGTAAGCCCTCATACAAAAAGGCGAAAAGTGAATATGCAAGAAACTAAGCCTAAAACATAATATTCAACTTATTAACTTATAAACAGCAAAATCTATAGTGATTTTACAAAATGTGAGGGGCAAAACGAGGTGATCATTCATGACCTTAAAAAAAGTTGAGGGTAGACCCTAATACAAAAAGGCCAAAAGTGAATATACATCAAATTAAGCCTAAATATAACATTCAACTTGCAAAAATTCATGGTGATTTTACAAAACGTGAGGAGCAAAAGTGGGTGATCCATGATGAGTTTATTAAAAGTAAGGGGTAGACCCTAATACAAAAGGGCCAAAGGTGAATAGCATGAAATCAAATCTAAACATAGCAAAATTGGATGGTCCATGATGACTTTACGAAAGTGAGGGGCAAAATTGTGTGGTACATGACATGATAACTTTACGAAAAGCAAGGGGTCGGCCCCAATACAAATGGACAAAAGATGAACATATATGGAATTAATCTTAAACATAGAGATGACCTGTCATATTTGCCCATTTTTGAAGTGTAAAGAAAAAAAATTCTTCAATGATGAACCAAGAGAAACATTTGGAACAAAAGCATGCCCGATTATGTTCGTGCTGAAAATGGATTCATTGATGCTTGTATTTCTTCCAGAGTCCGCCCCTTGGTCTCTGGTACTAACTTTGCAACAAACAGGACAGTTAGGCCGCAAATGGTGGAGAACATAAAGAATGTTCCTGGTAAATTAAGAGATAGATATCAGAATACAAAAGCGTTGTTATCTTATACTATCATCCGATAGACCCAAAAGGAAAACTAATGACATTACCTGCTGAGCTCCAGTCCATCAGAAAGTTGAAAGCATAGGAGACAATCCAGGACCCCAGCCAGCTAACCAATGTCACAAGGCTTCCAGCTGAGGCTTTCATGTTTATAGGGAACACCTGAAACAGTAGAATTACTTAAATTTCAGTTAAGCTAGAAGTCATCTTGTCATACCAAACTCAATCTTAAATTTCATCAACCAAATGAATGAGTTCAAATCTCTAGTCTACCTCTGACATTATTACCCAAGGTATTCCTCCCATGCCCAATGAGAAAGATCCTGTGAATACCTAGTTCCAGGATCAAACACAACAACAAATAATTTCAGCCACCTAACAGCAACTTAGCCTAAAGCAAAAGGACTTAGAAAGCATGAATATTCCTGTTGTAGTTCTGGAACAAAAGGTCCAATGTTTGCGAACAAGCACAGTAGTAAATTAGTAATCCTCCTGATATGAAGATTTCTTTTCAGATTTATCACGAAGTAATTGTTTGTTTCAATTGAATTGTCATTACCAGCACTCCAACAAGGGCCAAAAAGGGCGTTACATCCTTCCAATGTTGAAGGTCCTGCAGAGAGCAAGTTATATTTTGTTATAAGATCTCTAAAACTGGGAACAGAGCAAGAGATAAATTAGACTTTATTTGAGGACCTGCAATAAAAATGATAATGCAGTGAGGAGGCAACCCAAACAAGTTCCAGCTGCAGATACCTGTAAGTATTAGCAGAATTCAGCATGGCCTACTGTTCCAACATTACCAACTAATGAAAACATTCTTGATTTTCTTACCAACAAAAGTGGTCGTCGTCCAGATTTGTCCATTAGAAGTACTCCCACTGTTGTCATTGGAATCTGCAGAAGCCAATTCTCAAGTGTCTCAGAAAACCATTCAGCAGAGTTCAACAACTGATTTGCAGGTACGAGTCAATTACCTGAACAACAACCATCGCTATGGTCCCAACACTACCGGAAAACCCTGTAATGGCATGGGATATTAGTTTGTTTATTTCTCTTTTTTTTGCTTCCTGTTAACTGTAGGAACTGCTGATAACATGTATTTGCATACCAGCTGATATAAATATAGCGCTTGCATAGAATGCAATGCCATTGACCCCTCCAAATTGTTGCAGCACCATTAAACCGACACCAACCTTATAACAATTTCGAATTGCCCATAAAGATAGATAGTTATTAAATGTTTGATCCAAGGCAACGAGCCAAAGTATTTTGATTAGGGAAGCTCACAGTGAGGGAATGAGCATATTTCCATTGGAACAACTCAAAAATGCTTCCTTCAGAAAGCCTTTGAAGGGTTTCTGTGTAATCCTAAAAGATAATGTAAATCTATTAAAAGTTTTGTTTTTACGCTAGAACAGGAAAAAATGAGAGAAAATTAACTAAAATCAAAATTGTCAACTCTTTCATTTACATATCAAGTTAAAAACTTACTCTAATTTCTTCTGCCTCATTCAAAATATCAGCATTCGCTCCCCTAAGGTGCTGCAGTGCAGCTTCACATTCTTTTACTTTACCAATCTTTGCCTGCAACAAGTCACATTCATATATTGTTAGTGTAAGTATATGCTTTGCATCACCTTTTAGCATTAAAATGGGAAAATTTAAGCAATTTGCATAGGTTCCCTGCATGTGATTGTAAGTTTAATACACATATCTGACTGAAATTTTTAGGCAATACTAATGATCAAAGAAAACTTAACCCTTTATTAACTCGAACAAAAAAAAAGAATAGTTAACACCAACTAAACGTATCTTATTATTTATGCGACTCACCAGCCATCTTGGTGATTCTGGGATGAAGAATAGACCTACAAGCTGAAGAAGACATGGAATAGTTCCTGAAATGAGATGAAATTACATCATCTTTACTGAACCCTTTGAATTAAATCTCAACATCACAAAGCAGACAAAATTACCAATCAGAGCCAAAATCCGCCAGTTAAGAAAAGCTCCGAACAGATATGTCATTGACACCCCACAACATATCATCAACTGCAGAATCAATCAAAAAGGTACTTAAGCAATGAGTTGATAGTGACCTATTAAAATTTATGATGCTTTTGAGTTACCTGATGGACTGTTGTAAATCCTCCTCGAAGATTTTTGGGTGTGACTTCAGCTATATATATAGGTACCTGTTGATGAGAATTACAAAAAAATTTATCTGGTACCTGAATGACTAATCAAACATGAAATTGCAATACTATCAAAAATTACCACATAAGAAAGAAGGCCCATCCCATATCCTACCAACAGCCTTCCAAGGTCTAGCCACCAAGCAACCTTTCAACAAACACCAAACTTTTTACCATTATGAACTGAACCGGGCACAAAGATTTACTACAAATATTATTCTGCCACATATGATCATCCAAGATTTCCAAAAATCTTCTATTTTTCAATCTTCAACTAGAGTTTAATAACATCAATTTCATCGAAATAAAAATCAAAAGTTTTAATGATTATAAAGCTGCTTCCAAGTGAATTAGCCACCCTAATGCTGCTGCCTTTGTTCCACAAAAGTTATCACCATATAGGAAACGTCCATCATAAAAGTGGGCCATCATACAGGGCATAAACAGAGCAATTATCTCTATCTCTACCTTCGAGAATGCTATTGCAATCCATCCAATGATGCAAAATATCTCTGCGAAGCCCATTGTCTGCATAACAAGACAACCAAAGTTGAGAGTCAGAAATTTGAAAGAAGACTAGAACCAGATGTAAGTTACAGTTTGATAGTAGATACTTACACCTCTTCGACCAATGTAATCTGCTATTCTCCCACTCATTATTGCACCTATCATCGCTCCAATTGTCAATATTGAACCGAAAAGTGAATACTGTAAATCATATCAGAATTAAGAAGAGTGAAAATTTATGAAGGGTAGTTTATTGGCAATAAAAGATGAGAGAAATTACAGTTTATGCCTACCTCTGCCACAGAAAGACCCAGATCATTTGTTATTCCAGATTGAGCAGGTGATGAATATCCCACCTGCAAATCAAACATAAACCATTAATTAAGCACAAAAATGGGATAAACTTATAACTTTGAATCCTCGACACTCGCTTAAAATTATCTGAGTAGCTCATCACAAGAACTAAGCTTAATTATCACTTTCAACTTATGATAGTGCCAAAATGTTGCCTGCTGTTTACAGCATCTACTCATCCATGGACATGCCTATAACTTTAAAAGGTGTTGCACTTATCGCGATTCTTTCCCACCACTCTCATCAACCTTCTACATATGATAGGTTCTAGAACAATAATGTGTTGATGTCAGGGAGTGGAAAACAAGAGTCGTGACAAAATAGTGATTGTAAGTGCAGAAATACTCTTTCAGACTAACAAGTTTAGATTTAAGCCCATTATAGGCATGCTACTCTCATCTTTTGCTATCTGATGAGCATGCAGGAAAACAACTTATTTACAATTTTATACAAGAATTTCAGACATGACAAGAAAGAGAGCTATTCAAGCCCAAAACTTACAGCGGAACCAAAAACATAAGAACCGGATACAGCTACAAAGGTGCTGAGCACAACCACAATTGTGGCCGAAGAACTTGAACTTTCACCACCACTACCATCACTATGGCTACCACCACTGTCTCCAAGTATCTGAGACTTTTCTTTAAGCAAGGAAGTTGATAGCCCTTCTTCAGTTATGCTTTCTTTATCCATCTCTTACGAAAGATCACAAAACTCAAAGAAACAGAATTGACTATTGTGATCGATAAGGATCCAGCAAAAGGGGCAGAGTCGAGAGATCTTTCTGTTGAGATAATGAACAAAAAGACAACACTAATAGTTGAAGGAGTAGACAAGAAGTACGAGATATGAAGTGCGTAGGGGTCCCACAAGTAGGGATGTTTGTCTGGTTTTTCCGTTTTTTACCATAAATGTTAGAATGTACCCTGTCACCTGATAGTTACAGCTCATACGTATCCAATTTACCTTGATTAATTCCATTCACATTACGGTGACCACAAAATCTAGCGTATTGTTGGATTTTTTAAAAACTAAAGACAAAAGGTAAGAGAAAGATGTTTTAGAGTTTGCAGGGAATGTGTTTTGTCGAGAGAGGAGGAGAAACGAATTTAGAAGAAATATTTTGTGTGTATTCTATTATAAAATAGTGTATATATATATAGTATAATAAGAAAAAATAAAATAAGAAAGAGAATAAAATCTATATCTAATAGGAATACAATCTTAAATTTCTATATAGCGATTTAACACTCCCCCTCAAGTTAGAGTATAGATATTCTTGATGTCCAACTTGGAACATAGATGAAGAAAAATTCTTTTATGAACTACCTCGGTAAAAAGATCTCTAATTTGGTCTTCAGACTTAACATAAGGAGTGATAATCTCTCCACTCATTACAGCTTCACAAACAAAGTGACAATCTACTTCAATGTGTTTAGTTCTTTCATGAAAAATTGGATTGCTAGCAATATATGTTGCAGCCATATTATCATAAAACATTTTTGATAGCTTTTTAAAGTCAATTCCCATCTCAGTTAAGAAATTTTTGACCCACATAATCTCACATGTTGTATAAGTCATAGCACGATACTCTGCCTCTGCATCGGATCTTGCAACTCCATTTTATTTCTTGTTTCTCCAAGTCACTAGATTACCTCCCAAGAAAGTACAATATCCACTTGTAGACTTCCTATTAGTTTTGGATCCAGCCCAATCAGTATCAAAATAGCCAACAATGTCCAACTCTTTACCTTTCTTGTAAAGAATTCCTTTACCAATGGACTGTTTTAGATATCATAGAATTCTACATACTGCCTCCCAATAGATCTTCTTCGGATTTTGTATATACTGACTAACTGCTCCCACTACAAAAGTAATATCAAATCTAGTGACAGTAAGATAAATCAAGTTTTCCATAAGACTTCTATATCTTTTCTTATCTTCAAAATCTGGACTGTTGTCACCATCCAATATTACATTAGGATCCATAGTGGTTTTTATTGGCTTAAACCCTAACATACCTATCTTATTAAGTAAGTCTTGCACATATTTTCTTTGAGATAAAATGATACCTTCTTTACTCCTTAAAACTTCAATACTAAGAAAGTATCTGAGTTTCCCCAAGTTTTTTGTTTGAAAATGTGTCTTTAGCTGTCTTTTCACTTCTTCTATGCCATTAGAATCACGCCCAGTCACAATGATATCATCCACATACACCACAAGTATAACAATACCTAATCTTGTATGTTTAACAAACACTGAGTGATCAGATTGACAATGGGAGAAGTTGATCGAAGCCAAAACGCCACTCAATTTTTCAAATCAGGCCTTAGGTGACTGCTTCAGACCATAAATAGCCCTCTTTAACTTACAAACAGAGTTGGTTAACTTCCCATGAGCAACAAATCCAGGTGGTTGCTCCATATAAACCTCCTCGTGTAAATCATCATACAAGAAGACATTTTTGACATTTAGCTGGAAGAGGGGCCAGCCAAAAAACACAGCTAGGGAAATGAGAATGCAGACTGAATTGAGCCTAACAACGGAAGAAAAAGTCTCAACATAGTCAACACCACAAGTTTGAGTGTACCCTTTAGCAGCAAGACAGACTTTTAAGCGTTCAATAGTACCATCAGGATGATATTTGATAACAAAGACCCAACGACAACCAACCACTTCTTTACCGTCTGGTAATTTTTGTAACTCCCATGTACCAGATCACAAAGAGCTGACATCTCATCTTCCATAGCTTTCCTCCAACCAGGATGAGCCAAAGCTTCTTGGTAATTTTTAGAAATAAAAATCACAGACAAACACAGAGCAAAGAGCAAGCAAACAATGATAAGACATTAAAGGAGACAAACTGAGAGATAGGATACCTCTGAGAATTTCTAGTTTCTTTGTGAAGAGCAATAGGGAGATCAAGATCGGAATACTCATTTGTAGGAGGAGTCGGATCTGGAGTAGAAGCAGACTCTTGAATGACGGGTAGATCAGTGAGCGCTAAATCATCTTATTTAGCACTGGATTGATGTGGCTTTCGCCTAGAATAAACTAGGAGTGGTGGAGTAGAGGGACACGGTAGAATTGACACCAGTATTGAAGGATCAACTAAACCAGTATCAAGTCTAGAACCACTAGATGAAAAATATGGTGTGGACTCAAAAAAGGTGACATCTGCACTTACAAAAGTTTTCCCTGAGCAAGGGTCAAAACATTTGTAACCTTTCTGAATTCTAAAATACCCAAGAAAAATACATTTGGTGGACCGAGGAGACAGTTTATCAGAAATCCTATGAAGATGGACAAAACAAATACAACAAAAAATATGAGGAGGAAGATGAAAAGCAGGTTGATTAGGGAATAAGATGGAATACGGAGACTGAAAATGAAGAACAGAAGAAGGAACCCGATTAATGAGGTAACAGGCGGTAAGTAAAGCTTCCCCCTAATATTTTGATGGGACTTTCATATGAAATAACAGAGTTCGAGCCACATCTAACAAATGTCTATTTTTTCGCTCAGTAACTCCATTCTGCTAAGGGGTGTAAGTACATGATGTTTGGTATAAGATCCCATTAGTGCTACAAAAAGTAGATAATGAGGAAGAAGTATATTCTAAAGCATTATCAGAACGTAAAACTTTAATAGAAATACCAAACTGAGTCTTTATTTCATTGTAAAATATTTGAAACATAATAGGGACCTCAAATCGATCTTTTAACAGATACAACCAAGTAACTTTAGAATGATCATCCACAAAGGATACAAAATATTTAAACCCATGACTGTTGGTAACTCGACAAGGACCCCATACATCTGAGTGAACCAAATCAAACGGTTGGTCACTAATTTTATTGACTCGACTACGAAACGAAAAACGAGAATGTTTACCTAACTGACAAGACTCACATTCAATTTGAGTTGGACTAGAAAAACCCATATACTGAAGCAATTTATTTGAAGGGTGGCCTAAACGATAATGCCATTGTTCTGGAGAGACAGAAGAAGCAAGAGCTGTATGAGATGACGAAAGTACTTCAAACAAGTGATAAACGCCATTCTTTTTATGTCCACCACCAATCATCTTTCTCGTACCAAGATGTCAGGCCCTAACGTCTCTTATTTAGAGACTTTAGGGGTGATTGAATAAGAAATTAATAAAAAGGACATCATCAATATCTCAATTTTTTTATATATATCACATGAATTCATTACAACATACGACTACTTGGTCAAAATAAACTTTACATACACTGGTGATTAAAATCAATACATAAGTTGATAGTCACATAACAAAATCTCCCATCACAATCTAGGAGAATCAAGACAGTCCCCAAAAATCATCATATGCATGTAGACTGCAGACTCCCTAGGAAAGCTCTGGAACACCACTAGTCTGAACATCTTTCTGTGTACCTGTGGAGGGAGGGGGTGAGCATAAAACCCAGTAGAAAAGATTTTAACATTATACTAAATCATACGCATTCAATAATTACTCAATTACAGAGTTACACATCCAATAATAATAAATCAAACAATTATGTTCATTCGCACATCAAGTTTATATTCGTGTTCCCCTTGGATCCGTATACAAAATGGCCCATCCAAGGTCCAACACATCACGTTTAGATTCGTGTTCCCCTTGGATCCGTATCCAAAATGACCCATCCAAGGTTCAACACATCATGTTATTATATTCGTGTTCCCTTTAGATCCGTATACAAAACGGCCCATCTAAGGCCCAACACTAAGAATTTCATATCCGCATTCTCCTTGAATCCGTATTCAAAATGGCCCATCCAAGGTCTAATGCATACTTTTACAACCTTTCAATATAATTTCTATGATAAATCTCAAGAAAATACAATTTTTATGAAAAACCCAGGACTTTAAGGAAGTGTGCAGTCAATTCGGGTAAGTTCTGTAATTCTGCTCGACACTCGACACTATGCCACTCGACACTAGACACTCGACACTCACACCTGCATGTCGAGTCTTGCATGCAACACACGGCACCAACACTCGACACTGTTCACTCAACACTCGGTACAAAACACTCGACACTCAACACCACTCACTAGACACTCGACATTCACACCTGCACGTCGAGTCGTGCATACAGCACGCGACACTGTTCACTCGACACTTGGTACCAGACACTCAACACTCGACACTAGACACTCGACACTTGACACTAGACACTCGACACTCACACCTGCATGTCGAGTCGTGCATGCAGCATGCGACACTGTTCACTCGACACTCGATAACAGACACTCGACGCTCGACATGTGCACAACCGACACTCGACACATGTCACTCGACACTAGGTAACAACCACTCGACACTCGACATGTTCACGACCGACACTCGACACATGCCACTCGACACTTGACAAGTAAGTGTCAAGTAGTGTCGGATGAAATGTCAGACTCTGCATGCAGAGTTGTGAACCTATTCAAATTTGTCGGTTACATCATCTCATTTCCAGATTTCAACTTCCAACTTCAAGAATTCATTTTAACTCCAAATTCAATGAAATCAGTGGCCATTTAAAGCTTCATATATCTATTTTTCTAAACAAATGAAAAATTATACAATTCTCAATTCAGAAAAATGCAGCAGCTTCAATAACACAGAACAGTCACATGAACTACAACTCCCCCTTAAGAACAACCTCTACTTCACTTCATAAGCACTAAATTTTCACACTTAAACCATCATCCAAACAACAAAACCATCAATTTACACTAAGTAGTTTCACCCATAATTCATCATCCAAGCAACAAAACAATCAATTTACAATAGGTCACATGCATAACAAACCAATATCAATTAAAACAACAAAATACATGACACGATTTAAGTATAGTGTTACAAAATCCCTACTTGATTTCCAAGCTTATACACCTCTTTTCCTCTCTTTTTCTTCCTTCTCTTTTTCTTCTTCTCCTTCTTCTCTTTTTCCTCTCTCTGTAACCGTAAGACTCTCCTCCTCTCTATATTCAATTCCAGAAAAATCCTCTCTTATATATATACAATGCCTTAATTCATGAGCCTAAGTCCACTAACTTTCCAACCCACTTAATCCTTTAGACATGGTTTCTAAATTTTGTAATATATAAATGCATACATATTATTTTTCTTTTGAAACTCTACACAAGATCTTGAAAAATACAATAGGATGGAAAAAAAAAAGTGACTGAGCAATTTAATTTCTTAGTTAACTGGCTAACGGATAAAAGATTAACAAAAAATTTAGGAACATGTAACACCGAAGATAAATGAAAATTAGATGTACGAATGGTTCCAGACCCTTGTACTTGGGTTTTAGAACCATTAGTAAGAACGACTGATGATTGTTTGTTAGAAGGGATAAATGAACTAAACAGAGAATCATTACCAGTCATGTGAGAAGAAGCTCCAGAGTCTATAATCCAATGATGTGGGTACGAAGAAGAAAATAAGGCAGTGAACCTACCTGTTTGGACTAAGGAAGCAGAAGGCTCACTGGTTAGTTGACCTTCAGATTTATGAGCAGACTACGCAGAAGGTGGAGCATAAGAGTTAGATGAATTATCAACAAAAAGACGCTCCTCAGAGCTTTGATTTGCCCATTCAGGTTTTCCAAATTTATCCCAACACTTTTTTTAAGGATGATTAAGTCTACCACAATAGGAACAAGGAACTCTTCCACCTCGACCTCTAACACGCCCTCTACTTCGTCCAGAAAAGGATCCTCTGCCTCAACTACCAGATACAACTAAGGTAGAAGCTTCTTGATTATGTTGAAGGTGGGTAACCGTTGAAGTCGAGCATATGCCGTTTTAAGACTTGAGAGATCTTTCTCAGTCAAGATACTATTCTTATCACTTTCATAGACAGGATTTAAGCTAGACAGGAACTTGATAACAAATAATTCTTTGCGTTGTTTACATATTGTCTCAACATCAGAAGTAATAGGATGATAAGAGTTAAGCTCACCCATTAATCCTTCGATTTCTCCTAAATATTCACTTAACGTTCTATCACCTTGTTGACAAGAAAATAAAGTAGAGTAAACATAAAAAATGTGAGAGACATTTTGAGATCCGCCAAACCTGTCTTGAAGTGAATTTCACAACTCTTTGGTAGTATCAACCCACATTACAATTGTCGCAAGTGATGGCTCCATACTGTTCCACAACCATGTAGTAATCAAATTGTCTTTCTGAATCCATTTAGTATACTCTTTTGAATCAGAAGATGGAGGATCTTGTGTAAGATAATTATGTTTCCCTTGGCCAATCAAATATTTGGTTACTGCTTTTGCCCATAACTTGTAATTGGAGTCATTCAATTTTACGGCTGTGATGGAACCACCAACTCCAGGAGGATTAGAGGACAGTTGAGAAGCCATGGAAACCCCAAACACAATTTTTCTTCCAAACAGATCCATCACACGGAAAAAAAATTTCAAGAAAAAATCTGAAAGTACCAAAGAACACCATACGATTGGCTATGAACACTCAAACAAGGATGTTGTAGTCAAGAAAAATATAGTTGGGACATGAAACACCAATTTTCTATCAAATTCAGATGAGACAGCAGTTTTTCGGCAATCGAAAAATTTTTTCGCCTAATTTTTTCGGCGGAGGCAGAGGGGTTTTGGTCACCGACAATCTCAGACGAGCAGGCAGTGACTGTAACCACTGAACGGAGGTGACTGATTTTGCTTTAGGCATAAACGGTTACGGTTTTGGATTTTTTTTAATAATAAAAGAGGAGAAAGGAAGGAGGATCTTGATCCTGCTCTAATACCATGTTGAGAGAGAGAGAGGGAGAAACGAATTTAGGAGAAAAATTTTGTGTGTATTCCATTATAAAGAGGTGTATATATATATAGTACAATAAGGAGAAATAAAATAAAAAAGAGAATCAAATATATATCTAATAGGAACACAATCCTAAATTTCTATATAGAGATTTAACATGTTTTATTGAGTAGCAAATCATCTATTTATACAGCATAACAAAAACCAATTGCAAAAAATTCTGCTCAATAATGAAAACCAATTGCAGAAAAATCTGCTATATGTTGAGCATAACAGCTAAATGCCTAAAAAATAGCATGAAGAAATGGTCATGATCCTAAAAAATAGTAACAAATAAGACTGATTCAGCTTTATGAGTCATGCTAGTCAACACTCCTCCTTGACTCTAGAGCTGCATACACCAAGCTTCTGCCTCAAGAATTCATATCTAATCTTTGGAAGTGCATTTGTTAGGATGTCAGCACTTTGATTTTCCATTTTGCAGTAAATTAGCTGCACTTCTCTTTCCCTTTGTACTTCTCTAAGAAGATAAAACTTTATCTTGAAATGTTTTATTTTGCCATGGAACATTGGATTATTAGCAATTGAAATTGCAGCTTGGTTGTCCACAAACATTTGTGTGTCTTCTTGTTGTTCCATAAGCAAATCTGTCATGAGTTTCCTGATCCAAAGGGCTTGATTCAGAGCAGCAGCTGCTGCTACATATTCTGCTTCTGCTATGGATTGAGCTATGACTTCTTGCTTCTTAGAACATCATGAAAAAATTCCAGAACCAAAGCTAAAACAGTAACGTGAGGTGCTTCTCATATCATCAATACATCCAACCCAATCACTATCCAAATAACCATGGAGACTGAAGTTTTTAACTTGACTGAATCGTATTCCATAATCAATTGTGCCTCTAACATATCTAAGAATTCCTTTCGCTGCTTGAAAATGAATTTCACTAGCACAATGCATATACCTTGATAGCAAACTCACTGCATGCATAATATCTGGCCTGGTTGCAGTTAAATACATTAGGCAACCTATTAGGCTCCTATACAACCTTTTATCCACCTTTTCAGCTCCATCTTCTCTACAAAACTTCTCCTTTTGATTCATTGGAGTAGCATTTGGCTTGCACTCTTCCATGTTGAATTTCTTTAGGACTTCCTTTGCATATTTATATTGGCATAAAAATATTTCGTTTTGCTTTTGATGTACCTGCATACCAAGGAAGAATGTCATCCTCCCAAGGTCAGTCATTTTAAAGACATCTTTCATTTCTTCTTTAAACTTATCAATCAACTCCTTGCTACAACCTATAACAAGTAGATCATTAACATATAGAGATACCACAAGTGTTTCATCATCAGCTTTCTTGATATATAAAGTAGATTCACTCAGACTTTTTTTAAAACCCAAGTTCACTAAATGTGCATCAATTCTACTATACCAAGACCTTGGTGCTTGTTTTAAACCATACAAGGCCTTTTGCAATCGATATACCTTCTCCTCTTGTCCTTCAAAAACAAACCCTTCAGGTTGCTCCACAAAAATTTCTTCCTCCAAGTATCCATTCAAAAAAGCTGATTTGACATCCATTTCGTGTATAACCCAGCCCTTTTGTGCAGCAAGAGCCAACAACAACCTTATGGTATCCAACCTGGCCACTAGGGGTGGCAATTCGTGTTCGCGGGTCGTGTTCGTGTCGTGTCGAGCTATGACACGATAAGAATTGACCCAACACGAACACGACCCGTTTATTATTCGTGTCACTATGACACGACACGAACACGATACGATTATTAAACGGGTAACACGACACGACAAGCTAACACGAATAATAAACGGGTCGTAATCATGTTAGACACGAACACGACCCGTTTAACACGATTAAGACACGTTTACATTATTGACACAATTATGACCCGTTAACACGATTATGACCCGTTAACACGATAATGATACGGTACAGAATTAGATTTCTAATTTTTGTTAAATGACAAAAATATCCTAAGTTTTAAAATTTATTAGGTTTTTAAAATTCTATTTTTATTTTAAAATTTGGATACATATAGGGACTAAAACGTCTAAAAAGTTTAGTATTTTTAAATTTAATATATAATCGTGTCAATATTCGTGTTAATTGTGTTATCGTGTCAATCGTGTATAATATGTATTCGTGTTACTCGTGTCATAATCGTGTTCGTGTCAATATTCGTGTTAATCGTGTATAATATGTATTCGTGTTATTCGTGTTGCTCGTGTCATAATCGTGTTCGTGTCATAATCGTGTCGTGTCATAATCGTGTTCGCGTGTTGAAGACTCTCAACCCGAACACGACACGATTATTAAACGGGTTGAAATCTTCGATACGAACACGACACGAACACGAATATGCTAAAACCCAAACCCGCTTAAACCCGTGTCGTGTCAAGTCGTGTTCGCGTGTCGTGTCGAAAATTGCCACCCCTACTATCCACTAGAGCAAAACTTTCAGAAAAATCTACCTCAAACATTTGGGCATATCCCTTGACAACAAGTCTTGCCTTGTATTTGTTTACAGAACCATCAAGATTGAGCTTGGTCCTGTAAACCCACTTGACTCCTATAGCTTTCTTGTGTTTAGGTCTGTCTACCAACTCCCATGTATGATTTTTTTAAATCATTTTTAGCTCTTCCTTCATTGCAGCTATCCACTTCTGATTAGTTGCAGCTTCTTCATACCCTGCAGGCTCCATTACAGCAATATTACACCTATGATAAATGTCAAAGAGTGATCTGGTTCCTCTAACAGATTCATCATCTATATCGCAATTCTCCTCCTGAACCTCAAGCATTTTGTCATTCTCTCAACTCCAGTTATCTAACTCAAAGAAGTGAACATCCCAGCTGACAATTACTTTGTTGCTTTGTGGTAAGTAGATCCTATAGGCTTTTAAAATTGAGCTATAGCCTACAAAAATCCCAGATTCTACTTTTTTGTCCAATTTATCTCTCTTAACTTGAGGAATGTAAGAGAAACATAAGCAACCAAATGTTTTTAGATTAAGCAACTTTGGTTTGTAGCCATACCATGCTTCAAATGTAGTCATTTTCTGCAAAGCTTTTGTTGGCAATCTGTTTAGCAAAAAAATTGTTGTGTTTATAGCTTCAGCCCAAAATTTCTTTGACAACCCTTTGTCATGAAGCAAGCACCTAGTCATCTCCATTATTGTCTGGTTTTTCCTCTCCACAACACCATTTTGTAGGGGAGTATAAGGTGTTGTCAGCTGATGTTCAATACCTGCATCTTTACAAAACTTGTTAAATTTTTCAGAGGTATATTCAGTTCCATAATCAGACCGGATCACCTGTATTATGCATCCGCTTTGAGTTTCAACCCAAGCTTTAAACTTCCCGAAGATGTCAGCAACCTCAGATTTAAGCTACATAAAATAAATCCAGCACATTCTTGAATAATCATCAATGAAAGCAATATAATACTTATTGTCATGCAATGATGGTGTTTTCATTGGACCTCCCACATCTGTGTGTATTAATTACAGCCTTTATGTAGCCCTCCAGACCTGGTTTTGTTGAAAAGGAAGCCTAGTTTGTTTCCCATATTGACAGGAAGCACATTTAGGAGGCTTCTCCTCTAATTCAGGCAAGCCTTTCACCAAATTGTTCTTTTTCATGAAAAGTAAAGTGGCATGATGGAAATGTCCCAATCTCTTGTGCCAAAGCACTGTATTATTGCCTTCTTTGTGTACATCAGCTTGCCCCTCTTTCATCAAATCTAAGGCAAAGCTTTTGCCTTTCATTTGAACTTTGAACACCTCTATGACTTTTTTATCTTTAATCACACAATTTTTGTTTTCAAACAACACTTTATAGCCTTTTTCCAACAACTGAGTAACAGTCAAAAGATTTTGATTTATTTCAGGAACATACAAAATATCAAAAATTAATTTCACACCTGTGTGGCCTTCAATTGCTACTGTTCCTTTGCCTTTCACTGCAATGTGTGCTCCATTTCCAATTCTGACTTTAGAAATAACGGTCTTGTCAAGCTCTCCGAAGAGCTCTTGATCATAAGTCATGTGGTTTGTACAACCACTATCTATAAGCCAGCTTTCTGTGGAGCTATTGGTGGCAAAGCACGACACCACAAACAACTGCTCCTCTGTAGTTTGGTCATCAACAGCCTTAACTTCTCCTTGTTGTTGTTGAGTCTTGCATATTCTTTCCATGTGTCCTAACTGACCACACTTGTGATATCTTGCATCTGGTCTCCACCAACACTTATTTTGCGGATGATTGGTTTTTTTGTAGTAGGGGCAAGGTAGAAAGACTTGAGTGTTATTGCTTTGCTATTTTTGTTGTTGCTTGCAAAACCTCTAAGCTTGTTGTTTTTTATTTGCTTTTTTTTTTTTTATGTTCTGGCCATCATTGTTGTTCTGTGATTTGGCTTGAAAAGCTCCCTCCACAGATCGTTCTTGCCTCATAAGCCTCATTTGTTCTTGTGCTTGCAATGCATTCAACAATTCTGTCAAGGTAATGCTTGACAGATCTTTTGAGTTTTCCAAAGATGAAATCGTAGCCTCAAATTTCTCAGGAATTGTGACTATGATCTTTTGAATAATTCTAGAATCAGAAAATCAGTACCAAGGAGCCTTACTTTGTTGACAATACCAAGAGGTCTGTCAGAATATTCCTTGATTGTTTCCGATTCTTTCATCTTTTGCATCTCAAATTCTCGGATCAAATTCAACACTTGCATCCCTTTGATCCTTTCATTTCCTTCGTATTCTTGCTTCAAACCCAAATTTCCTTGGCTGTTTTCAGTGTTATTATTATGGTAAAAATGGTGGATGAGACTGCTACAAACAAGGTTGCTCTTGCTTTTGATTTTCTTTGCTTCCTCTCCTTTTGATTTTTGATTTGTGCAACAGTTGGATTTTCTGGTAGAGGTGGAACTTCGTATTCTTGTTCAACAGCTTCCCATAGATCATTGGCATCAAGATAGGCTTCCATTCTAACAGCCCACACCTGATAATTTGTTCTATCAAACACTGGAGGTGCAATTGCAGTGAATGAATTTTCTGAATTCATTATGAAAAGGTTTTTGTGTTTTTTTAAGAGATAGGTAATAAGTGTTTATGAATTGTGTTTGAGCTCTCCCAATCTCACAAATCCCTCAAGATTATGGCTCCGATACCAGTCTGTTGGATTTTTAAAAAACTAAAGACCAAAGATAAGAGAAAGCTAGTTTAGAGTCTACAGAGAATGTGTTTTATTGAGCAGCAAACCATCTATTTATACAGCATAATGAAAACTAATTGTAGAAAAATCTGCTCAATAATGAAAACCCATTGCAGAAAAATCTGTTACATGTTAAGCATAACAACTAAAAGCCTAAAAAATAGCATGAAAAAATGGTCATGATCCTAAAGAATAGCAACAAATAAGACTGATTCAGCTTCATAAGTCATGCCAGTCAACACATATATACAGATGAGAGGTCTGCCATACGACCACTGTATGTGCAAACTAGTAGTTGAAAAATAACATATCGACGTTTGTGTATTACATACATGATATATCTCACATTTGGATAATTACAAATGTATCCGTTGTAAAAAAGACTCGAGGCATAGAGATGGTGTTGGGGTAAAACTACACTGGTGATGCAGTAAGATAGAAAATTGGATTAGGTCATGACGTTTAAGTTCAACCACCTTGAATGTCCTATATTAATTTATTGAGGGATTTTGGTTATCCATTAATTCAAGAAATCCTAACATCAAATTAGCGTAAAAGGCTTCCAGAATATGGGTTGCACATACGAGGCTATAGTTGCTACAATAACATTGTTTTCCATTTCTGGACAAGGCTGCTTTTTTCCAATTAACCAAGTTTGCTTAAAAACTTGTTCGATTTTATGTATCTTACAAGCAGTCCACTGCTTTTAAAAATGTAATTCGATAACTCAACTCAAACATGGTATTATTGTGCTTAAATTTCCAATGGAAGAAGTGGTCTATTATTAGGAAAACTGTGTAATTGATGCTTGTAGTTCTTCTAGCGTTCGCCCTTTAGTCTCTGGTACCAGAAATGCTGTGAACAGCAAAGCTGAAGCGCCAAAGCCCGAATATATGAAAAATGTTCCTGCCAGAGAAGCCAATGCATACTTGTGTAACTACTACTAAAAAGAGAGCAAAAAGACAGAGGATGGGGAGCTTGGGGTTGTTAATTTCAGGTACCTGTTCTGCTCCATTCCATCATAAAGTTGAAAGTGTATGACACAAGCCAAGAGGTGGACCAGTTGACTATTGTTGCTAGACTTCCTGCTGAGCCCTTGACATTTATAGGGAATATCTGAAATGGAGGCTCAATGTGTCATTATCAACTCCTTTTGACATATTCATGAGACAAATGAGAGCTTGATAGGATGCCCTACCTCAGACATTATGACGTATGGTAGTCCAGCCATGCCTAGTGAGTACGCTACACTATAAGCCTGATAACCGGTCAAGATATTTAGAAGTCATATAGTGCTCCATTTGATATATTCGAAACTTGTTGTAAAATAAAGGTAAGCATGAATAAAGATTGGTTAGAAACTTCGAATAAGCCGTCGCTTCTCTGAAGCAAGTATTAGATTCAGGAAGGAAATGGAAGAATTGATATATGATGAAGACAGCTATGCTAATGATAGCGGTTAGAGAAGTTTCAATAAGAGGGGTTAAAGACTTTAGAGATTGTCAAATGCAAAACAGTCTTTATGATTAAACAATAAAAAAAAACTGGCAACTATTATACTGCCCCTTTTAGGCCACAATTCTGATTGATGGTTAAAGCACAAAGAAGAAAATTTGCAGGTTCAGTTACACTGAACTACCATTATGCCAATATACACCATGATGGGAGTGATCTCTTTCGCGTGGTGAAGGTCCTGGACAAAAATTTTTTAAATGTGAAAAAGAACTTCAAACCGAGTATAGAAGAGTCAAAATATTGTTTCAGGATAACCTGCAAGCAGAATGCCAACCCTGTGATGAAGCAACTTAAGAACATTCCAATTGTAGAAACCTGCAGGCATATAATTTCACTATAAATTTGTCTTCCAACTCATTCACTGTCTTTAAATTTGTTTTCCAACTCATTCATTGTCTTATGATAACTTCTTTTGCCATTCTTACCATAAGAAGTAGTCTTCTTCCAGATTTATCTATCAGAAATACAGAAACAGCAACAGCAGGAATCTGCAAAAGACTTCATGTGCACCTGAGAAATGCAAAATTGCAAAATCTCACATAATTTTTAGATTCAAATACCTGAATGATAGCCATTGATACAGTCCCAATAGTACTTGAAAAATCTGTCATGACAAAATTGTTAATAATTATTTCCTTCAATTTATTTTCTTTGTCAATAGTACCATTGGCCAAAAGAAAAAAAATACCAACTGCAGTTCATTTAATTTACCGGCTTCTTCAAATATGGAGCTGGCATAGAACGCAATTGCATTTGTCCCTACTAACTGCTGCAATAGCATCAGCCCAACTCCAACCTAAATCAGAATATAATCCATTTCGAGATGAGAGGACTAACTAGATACAAGAAGCTTATATACATGTCTACATAGCAAGACTCACAATGAGTGCATAAGCATATCTGCGCTGGAACAGGTTAAAGACTCCAGCTTCTGAGTCCCTCTCAAAGGTCTCTGTATAATCCTGTACAAAAATGAGATTCTCATTTCTCGTTTTCTGCCAAATCTGTAGGAAAATGTGTTTCCCTTTCATCGAAGTTGAACAAAAATATGTAGGAAATTTACTTTGATGTCAGCGGCTTCTTCAGATATATCAGCATTCTTTCCTCTAAGACGCTGTAGAGTAGTTTGTAAATCCTGTTCTCGACCAACCTTCGCCTGTTGCCAATCATACATCAATCAAATTGCTTTCAACATGTTCTAAGATCTTACCTTGTTTTTTTTTTTTTTTTTTCTCTGAAGGATGAACATTGTTGAAAAAGCTGACAGGTTAAAAATAAACTGAATAAGTCTTACATTTTTTTTCCTTAAAAAATTTTATTTTACATGATATTGGAACATTGCCTGGAAAAATAACCACAAAGTCTTGAATTGAACTCACCAGCCATCTAGGAGACTCTGGAATAAAGAATAAACCAACAACTTGCAGTAGACATGGTACCGCTCCTGAAAAAAATGAAATCCATTAGAAACTTAAGAAATTATTGTGGAAATACTTTAAAACAAATAAATACATTGAAAGGGCAATAAGGAATTACCAATTAAAGCCAACGTCCTCCAGTGAAGAACAACTCCAAGGAAATACATTAATGAAAGGCCACAAGCTATCATGAACTGCAGACTTGACAAAGCAGATACTTGTTATTTATTATTTGAATAAAAAGCACCACCTATAAATGTTCAAATGTTCAATTCGACCTGATTACTTGCTACAAATCCTCCCCGAATATTCTTTGGCGTTATTTCTGCAATGTATACAGGTACCTGTCGTCAATGATGCTAATGTGTCAAACATCTCTTATTTGCATTAAGCAACTGTAGAATTGTTCATGACACTTACCACATAAGCAATAATTCCCATTCCGATTCCCAACGAAATTCTTCCAAGATCCAGCGACCAAGCTTCCTTTCAATTATAACATTTTTTATTAGTATTTATTAATACACGTAGAACTTGACAGGTAACTAAAACCCAAAAAAGAACTGGATGAATTCCAAATTCCCAATCAGACAACATTTTTACCAATTTCATCTTATCTAAGTTGTTTTTGATAATTAAGTATGAACAATACAAAGCAGTCCCCTGGACAATAAAATAAACCATAATCGTGATGGTGAGGAGTGAGAGAAGGAAAAGAGAAAAGACCTTCGAGAATGCTATTGCTAGCCATCCGACAATGCAGAATAATTCCGATAACCACATTGTCTGTTTAACATGAAGTTGATTGATCAAACAGTAGTAAATGAAATTTATTCAATGTTCAGAGCAGTTTAAGCTTTTCATAAACATATTTAAAGGATAACAGATAGAGTAACTTACACCTTTTCGGCCGATGAGGTCCGCTATCTTTCCATTTACTAATGAACCAATGACTCCACCAACTGTTATAAGTGATCCAAAAACTGAGTACTGCACAGTGAGAAAAGAGGGCAGGAAGAGATCAAAGGATGACAAAGTAATAAGATATTTATATACAGCAAAATTTCTCATACTTAATGAAAATTTATAAACTTTATTAATCATGATCATCCACTTAAAAGGAACATGATGATAAAATATTTGGTTACTTCCTACACAAGGCAGGTCTTACTTTTTCCATTAGGCTAGTACTACACTTCTTTGACTTTGAGGACAGAGTTTTCTGAAGCTATAGATTATTCATGTAAATGAAAGAGCGCACTAACCTCTGCCACAGAGAGCCCCAGGTCTTCTATGATTCCAGACTCAGCAGGTGATGAGTATCCTGACTTCAAAAACAAAAATGCAACCACTAACTCAGACTCAGACAAGGAAAAGATAGTTTTAGATACTAGTGTCATATTTTACACATTTTCACTAAATTCATGTCTGTACACCCCCTCTAAAAGGAATGCTAAATTTGTTATTCAGTGAATCTAAAGCTTTTTTTTTTTTTCTTCCTTATTGAACTTTTGCTTTCCATTCTATAGAATCTTGATGAGAATAAGTCCATTAATAAATAACAATTTTTTAAATAAAAAATTATTAAGAAATTATTATTATAATTATTATTGAAAACGACAAATTTTATTCATCTAATAATTTTGTAACTGAAATGGTTTCTATAAAAATTTCTATGTATAGTACAAAGTAGTTTGTTGACAAGCACGTGACTTTGCCATCGCAGGAGCAGGCCCAGCATTAGAAAGCCAACCTACCAACAAACTGGGCTGGGCCGGGACCGTTAGTTAAGCCTCTCCCATTATCCATACATAATTCATGAAATGAAAGAAAGAATTACATCCTAAGCTAACACATCATCATGTTCTCTCGATGTGAAATGCGAAGAAGATTTTTTATATTCGAGTCGGACAGGCACAACTACAAACGACTTTAACCACACTCTTGACAATTCAGATGTCATGTCAACGTCATCTTATCCACAGTTTCTAAACAAGGCATTCATCTTCTCCACATCTTGCAATAGCCAATACATGGGTTAATTGTTCCAGAACCCAGATTCGTTTCACAAGAGCTATACATATTATCAGATAAAACGATGGAAACACACTGAAACGAGAGCATGAAAATGAGACTTACAGAACACCCGGTACCACCAAATGAACCCAAGAGGGCAACCATAGTGCTGAGAACAACAACAGGTGTAGCTGAAGAATCACCTTCTGCAATCCCGCTGCTAATAATAGGCTCTGGTTCAGCGAGTGAGGACCTTGGTAACGGTAGTAGTCCTTCCTCCAAGCTCTCTCTCGCCATCTTTTTTTTTTTTTTTTTATTGTGAGAAAGACAGATAGAAAGTAGTGGACGGAAGGAGCATTCGACAGTTAAGGAACTAATAACGTTAGGAAATTAAGTGAAACAGTAGAAACTAGTGAGAGTTTGGTGTGACTGACAGAGAGAATTCAGGTTTGAGTTGGGGGGACTTTCAGGTTCGGGTTCTGGGGTCCAGTGCAGAGTTGAATGCAATATTAAATGTGATTTGATCGTGAAAGATTCAATAGAATCGTTCAAGCATGCAGTTGACACACAAGTTATTGTGTATGCATCAGGTTTAGTTGTTGTGTGACTTACGGTTGGCTCGAGGGTTGACTGCCCGAGTAAAATTAATATATGAATAACCCTAATATTAATCCTTCTAAATTGTTATCCTAAATTTGATTATTAGATGATGTAAATTTTATTAATGATTTTCAATACGTTAAAGGAAAGTATATATCCATATTCAGATGAATGGAAAGAAAGTGAATCAAATGAGATAACCATAACACAGCCAAACATATCCTATGAAACGGAAAAATATCAGACACAATTAAGGAAATCGGGATGAAGAAGAATATTCTCAATTATGACTTAAATTATAGTTGCCTGAAAATTATAGTTGTATATATATATATATATATATATATATATATATTTCTCCATGATAGTTTCAGAGTGATTAGAAGGAATTAATCATAAATTCATGATCTAATCTGGTCCAAAAACACATTATAATTTATAAGTTGAGAGGTTTCCATAAACAACAATAAACTCTTCTCATTTTAATGTTTGCTTTACTGCACTTCATTCACTAGTAATAACACTGTGCTCTTGTATCTACATGTCACTGGTGAAAGAGGGTCTTGGATGCTTGTATTTCTTCGAGTGTTCGACCTTTCGTCTCTGGTACCAGCTTTGCAACAAATAAGATAGATAAACCACAGATGCCTGAGAATATGAAAAATGTACCTGCATTTGTATTAAAGAGTGTATGCATAGGTAAAAAATATTTTAGTGCCAAGAGAGAAATAAAAACAAGGGAGATTGGCTTGATCTATACCTGTTGGGCTCCATTCCATCATAAAATTGAAAAAGTATGAAACTAACCATCCGGATGAAGAGCTGACAAAAACCATCAGGCTTCCAGCTGAGCCCTTGACATTTATGGGAAATATCTGAAATGGAAGGTCAATTGTTCAATTTCTTAGCTTACACAAGAACTATCACTACAATCAAGTTACTATTTTCATTTAAAAAAAGAAAGGGCATTTGCATTCGAATATATTGGAGTTGTATACCTCAGAGACTGTTACTATTGATGACGCCCCAAGTACACAGAGAGCTATATTAAGTCCCTGATTGAAGTTGGCAGATTAATCAGTCCATATTATGCAGTTTGTTTTATTATTTAAAGTTTTTCAAATAAAGAGAAAACAGATAAAGTCTTTGCAAAAATTAACCAAAATAAGCTCAAAAATTTTATTCTTGTAAATATTTTCATCTACACTTAATACAATTTTCATTTCTTATCTAAAAAAGAAAAAAAGGAAATTTCTGAACTTTTCTTCAAAGAGAAGAACGAAGATTAGCTTTCAGTTTAATTGGTTTACCAAAATGCCAATATAAACCAAAATTGGTGTGATTTCTTTCCAGTATCCATGTTCCTGCTCATAAACAAGCATAAGATTTTTGTATAAGGATCAATTGTTAATTTAGCATATGAAGTCATAACTAAGTAGGGGATAGCTAATTATGTTTTAGGAGAAACCTGCAAGCAGAATGACAATCCGACAACGGAGCAACTTAAGCATGCACCGGTGTAGGAAATCTGCATCAAATTAGAAACTTAACCATCTACGTATTCACCAGCTACCTTAGAAACTAGAGTTAAATTTCTCTTCCATTCTAACCATAAGAAGTGGTCTTCTTCCGGATTTATCTACCAGGATTACAGATAGAGCAACAGCAGGAATCTGAAAAAGATTTTCAATTTGTATATAAAAATGATGGAAGGAAAAATCTTATAGTGAATTGCAATTTATGAGAATCAAGTACCTGAACAATAGCTATTGAGGTGGTACCAATTTTGCTTGAAAAATCTTCCATGAAATAAAGATTCGTATAATTGTTTCCATACATTTTCTCAATACCATATGAAACTGAAGCAACAAAAATTAAGGCAGTACACTTACTAGCTTCTTCAAATATGGAGCTAGCATAATATGCAAACGCATTGTCCCCTCCAAGTTGCTGGAATAACATCAGCCCAACTCCAACCTAAACCAATCAAAGAATTCACAGAAAGCTCAGACTAATAACAGAAAGCAAACTGACCACATACAATATATTTTTCATGTGACTTTATTTTCAGTAAGACTCACTATGATTGCATGAGTGTATCTCCGCTGGAAAAGGTTAAGGATTCTTTCTTCTGATTGCCTCTGGAAGGCCTCTGTGTAAAACTGCTCAAAAATAGAGAGTTATGTGGTTCCTAATTTCTCCATAAACTGTTAAAACTTTGTAATGCAGAAAATTCCTTCAGTTGAATTTCAAGAAATATTAACTGGAAGCTCACTTTGATGTTAGTGGCCTCCTGAGAGACATCAACATTTTGTCCCCTAAGGCGCTGTAGAGTAGCATCTAATTCTCTCTCTTGACCAATCATTGCCTACAGACAACTATAATTATCAATTGAGCAATGTAATGGAATCTCATTTGATATTTGTTTCAATTAAACCTTTAGTATAATCAGGTATCTGTCTATGTTATTTTACATTAGTGAATTTTGCTGGAACATGTCTGCAAAACTTTAATGGGACTCACTAGCCATCTTGGGGATTCTGGAATGAAGAATAAACCAGCAGCTTGAACCAAGCATGGAGCAACAGCTGAGAATTTAAACAACGTCAGTTCTGTATTGTTTGTGGAAGTACCTAGAACAATTAGAATACAGAACTGCAAGAAGAGTCACCAATTAAAGCCAGGATCCGCCAGGAAACAAAAGTTCCAACAAAAAACATTAGTGAAAAGCCACAAGCGAGCATCAACTGTAAACAACATATGTGCGCTTGATGAGTAAGCTGGCTAGGCTCAATAAAGCAATCTACAACAATGTAAAATGCAAAGATCTTGCCTGATTAGCTGCTGTTAATGCCCCTCGAATATTCCTAGGAGCAATTTCTGCAACATATATAGGTGCCTGCCTTGTAAACAAGGTGCAAGTACTGTCATGCATCAATTACATAAATTAATCAACCATGTAATGCAAAATTTGTTAGAATTACCGCGTAGCAAACGAGGCCAACTCCAATTCCCAATGACATTCTTCCAACATCCAGAGACCAGGCATCCTTGAAACAAGCATTTAATTGACCATACCACATCAAGAGAATAGAAAAGGACATAAAAGCTTCTTGATTCAAACTATAATTTCTGATAATCATTTCAACCGGTTGGCTCTCATGTAAAAGTTGAAAGTAGATGAACATTTGGATTGATGTCTAAGTACACGAGCAATGCTAAGTTTCTCTAAAGCTATCTTATGAATTGCAAGATAATGAAAATATGTCTAAACAAGAAACCTCAGAGAATGCTATAGTCAGCCAGCCAATGATGAAGAAAAAATCTGCTAACCACATCGCCTGCTCACAAGTAACCAAAAGATTCAAGGTTACAATTTTAGAGTTTAAATTACATGTAGCTAGGATATCCAAAAGGTAACGGAAAGACTTACTCCTCTTCTACCAAGGAGATCAGCTGCCTTCCCATTTATTAAGGAACCAATTAGTCCTCCAATAGTTATTATTGAACCAAAAACAGAGTACTTCACAGAGAGAAGAATGCATTATATCAATCAGGTATCATTTCTACACAACCCTTTCTTAACTAGGTTAGGATCGAACTGACAGATGAAAACAACATATCTATGTCCATCAAAGCCCATTTTCACATTATGATTTCTTTAAATAGAAGCTACTTAGGTATGGCCATTATACTTACATTTAGTTTACTGGTTAGTAACAACCCAGCTTGCTAGCAAGTTAGTAACATAAATGGTAATAAGAAGGGGCACATATACTTACTGCCGCCACTGAGAGACCTAGGTCCTCCCTGATTCCAGATTCAGTGGGTGATGAATATCCTGACTGCAACGTGATCATAAAATTATTTTTCCAGTCACAGAAAATTGAAAACCTGAACTGATAAGATTATTAATCTACTATTCCAGCTTTAATTAAATATAAAAACTAATAATGAAGTACCATTACTAATATGAGTTGTCTTTTTTATTCATTAACTTATACCTTCATCAATATATGCAAGAGGTTATTAAGTTAGTGATTCCTATATACAAAAAGATTAGCTCTGCTACTTACACAACAGCCAAAAGCAAAGAAACAGCATACGGCAATGAAGGAGCTGAACAGAACAACAGGTGTAGCAGAGGAGTCAGTTTGATCAGGTACTTCATTGCTGCTGTCAATGCCAGCACTAACAATAAGGTTTGTTTGACGAACTGCAGAAGTGGGTAGCAAACCCTCCTCCAAGCTTTCTCTCCCCATTTTCTGTTCTTGAAACTAAGAAACAAAAAGAGAAACAGAACTTAAGGAAAATTAAGCCACTAACTAGTACTTCAATATCATTTAATGGCGGACAGGAACTTCTCTTTCCTGTTGTAGGAAAGGACGCTGAGAAGATGTGCTACAAGCCAGTGGCCCTACATTCCCATGCATATATCATCAACCAAGATTATGGGACAACAGTTGCAGACCCGTAAAATATTTCAATCACAACTATCCTATTCCTACCATAGTTTTT